>CAXIWW010000352.1:17500-87889 GCA_964036315.1 Acanthosepion esculentum
CATATATAAACATTTATCATACTCAAATCAGAACCACTGTAGAGTTGCAGTCTGTTGTTTTTGTTCAGGATTTTTACCTGCACAAATTTTCAGGTAAGACATTTATCTGCATTAGTAATTTTAAAGTAATTACTCACTAGTTTTTTAAATTTTGCCTTACAGTGAGTTTTTTTATGTCCTTTTTTTTCCACAGCGAAAACATTGTTTCTTTTTGTAAGGACAATCCTTATACCAATGTAATTCTCCACACACATAACAGGGGCTAGGCGTGATGTTTTTTTCCTTCTTCACTTTATATTTTTGATGCACTTTTTTAATCTGTGGCATGCCACTTATCTCAATATCTTTGGCATCTCAACAAAAATTTATAAATTTCTGACTATCTTCTGCTAAGTTTTGCAATGTAAAATTGGGTTAGTTTCCCCAATTTATTTAAACTCCTTCTTTGGCTTTCAGCATCTTCTGTTGACACCAACCCTTGCACAAATATCAAGCATTTAAAATTGTCAGGGATTAATTCTGCCAATTTGAACTTTTCACAATTTTTGTTCACGATGCTCGCAAGCATTGTGGAGTAGTCATCTTCATTTTTGACTAAATTCATACAATTTCATCTTTGATGGAACAAAGACATTTTGGGGCTGAAAACTTCTGAAAGCACAGTAACCATTTGTTTAAAATCTTAGGTCACTAGTCTTCTTTGGTAATATATACTTTATGAACTTAGTGTATTCAACAGTGCATAGTTTCCTTAGCAAAAGTTTGACCTTTTTATCATCAGACCAGTTTGTGCAGTCTTATACAAATCTTTGTATCTATGGAAAAACAACGAAAAAGTTAATTCTTTTTCTGGTAGATAGTGAAATTCCGCAATCGCATTTACAATAGCGTCTTCAGAATATCCATTCTTATTATTTGTGAACATTTTCTGTTGTTCTATCAACATTTCCATGAGTTTTTCGAATTTTTGTTCATACCATTTTTGCTGTTTATCTTGCCATTTGAATATTTCAAGTAGTATCATTTTAAAGTCTTCCATTTTGATTTTTTCCCCCGAGGAAGCCTTGGTGAATTTTAACGTGTGATTTTAGCAGTATCTTTTTTTTTTTTACCAAAGTTGTGCTAGTGAACGTTTCCTTGATTTGCGGCCAAATTCATGACACTGAAATGTTGCACTAGTGATATTTTCTGATTTGGGTAACTCTTCATCACTAAAATGGTCAATCCTTGTCAAAATGTATTTTGACTAATCTTTGATGCCAAAATGTTGTAATTTTGGCTAATCCTCATTGACAAAATGTTGTAACCTAGGGAAGGTTACTGAATAGAATAATCAAATGAAGGTTGGTAATGAATGATAATACTTAGGACAAGAACAACACATATAAGATTCACCAACGGTGCATAGAAGTAGTAGTCAACTGCTAGAAGTGAGTCAAGTGAATTCCTCAATGAATCTCCAAATGCAGACCAACATACAGCATTTACTACTGTATTTATGTGAATGGGAACATATCCCATTATTATCTGTAGGTATGCTACAAAACTCTTGTTGCTCTAGCACTACTTCCACAGAAGGTACTCAAATGAACTACATCCCTCAGTCCCACCAAGACAAACTTTCACAGCAAGAAGACACCATACCTCTTACATAGTAGAAAATCACCCACATTTCCCTCATATTCCATCGGTGAGAAGTTCCACTTGAGCAGGTTCTTCCAGCAAACTACTGCCCAGTTGAAATGACTCCCAACAGGATGTTTCCCCGATCACTGCAATCTTAACCTGTTCAACAGCAGGGTTAACCATTATCTTACACTCTTATACACACAAAGGGCTCCCAAACATAACCCTCTACATTGAGTGGCACCCAGGGTAAAGGGTGAACCTTGCTGTGAAAAAATAAAATGAAATAAAACTAATATATATATATATATATATATATATATATATATATATAAAGAAGAGAGAAACTGCAAACATTTTTGTGGATTTTTTTTTAAATATATATCATACTTTATTTTCCATATTTTTGCTACACGGGTTTCTGGTCTCATGACATTCATCAGTCAAAGAGTGGTTATTTCCACATATTATTAAAAGGAATTAGTTTTCCTTAGGTTTGCAATGTTTAACCACTGTTTTGTCTGTAGTAGTAACACAAATGTTTTTCTTGGACTGGTTAAAGAAATCCACATTATAACCAAAAATGTTTGCAATTTCTCTTAAATATAATATACACTTTTCTTTCATTGGAACAACTATAACCTCTTCTTATATATATATATATATATATATATATATGGATGGATGTGCAGGTAGTGGAATTGACAGCAATTCAGAATCAGAAATTGTAGAGAAGAATTCTAATTCCAGTTCTCTTCATTATATTCAATTCTCTTTGTCTCCCTCTAGCTATGGGCTAAATAGTAAAACAGACTGAGCTCTTTGGTGTTGGTTGGCAACCAGTCTAGTAGGAGAAAAACTGAATTCAAAAGCTGAAGAACGTGTTTAGAGAACTTGTGGTAATCTATGCACACCAGTTTTCTATTCAGTTCATCTGAAAAGTGTGGTTGGTTCATCACTCCAATCAAATTATATGTGCAGGTAGACTGCTTTTTCAGTTCTAAGAACTGAGCTGATGGATCCTCATACATCAAAGATAGCAGGAGAGTCCATTATATATATATATATATATATATATATATATATATATATATACAGAGGCATAGTGGAGTAATGGATAGCAGCTTGGATTGAGGAATTGGAGAGTGGGGTTTGAATTATTAGCAGAGTTCATTATATTCACTTACACACTAACACCCTTGGGAAAGGTATGAATCCATCTCATCCCCCACCCCACCCCACCCCAACTATGAGTAAATAGCAAGATAGACCAGTTGCCAACCTAGGCTATAGGACCTGGTCTAAGAGGAGAACAACTCTGAATTCAAAACCTGCAGAGGGTCATTTGGGCACCTTGCGGCACACTGTGCACCAGTTCTCTGCATTCACCTCTTCCAAAATGTCTGGTTGGTTCTGTACAAGCCTTCACTTTTATAATCAAATATGTACAGGTAGTCTGGCTGTTGGTTCTAAGAGCTGCTCGACCCTCTTTCAATGGTAGAGTCCAGTATATGCCTATACATTTTATACAATTTTCCATGATTTTATGCATTAATTGGAAAATTATGATTCACACTATAAAAAAAACAACAACAATAGCAAAATAGTAAAAAATTAACCTTTGTTCCTTTTGGATCCAAAAGCAGATAAATTACCTCCTTATTTTTGTAATTGACCCTGACCGCGGCCTGACACCCAATCATTACTTAAATAGTTAACATCAGACTTGTCTGGCAAGCCACATGTCTATCATGACTAACCAAACACCACCTCTCGTCATTGGATTTATTACTATAGAACTGGCAAATGAAACTAACTGAAAAGACTATCTCAAGTATGAAATGGAAGAAACTTGTTATGCACATAATATACCCTGTGAGGATTGTTTTCCAAGCTCTCCTTTCTAATGTATCCAAGGAATTTCAGTTATCACTTCCCAATTCAGAACGTAAGTGTTTATTTGTTGCTATTTTCTTTAAGACTTCCCCATTGCTTACTGTCTATGGGATTCTCAATATCAATCTGTTGAACGACATTTCTGTTGCCTCTGGTTTTCTCACCATATGTAGGGAGATGGTCCAGCATCGACTGCCATATAAGGGGATAGATATCACATAGCAATCTAGCAGTCTTTACTTTGTTTCTAATGGAATTTTTCCCTTTCTCAGTACTTTTCTTAGTATTTAAAAGGCATCTTTCGCTAATCCAGTGTAAGTTCAAATTTCAGTGTCACATTTTCCATCCTAAGTTAAAACACTTCCATATACAGTGTAACCCGGATATAAGAGAGTTGTCGGGACCGGATAATAAGTCTCTTATATCCGGGTTTCTCTTATATCCGGGTTTGGTCTATTATATATACATTAACACAGGCTCTAATTTGGGACCAGAGAAAATCTATCTTATATCCGGGTTACACTGTATTTGCTTGATATCGACGTCAATTCATTGTTCACATTTTAGGTTTTCCTCTTGCTGATGACCGTGGTTTCTGTTGTTTTGGAGTTGATAGTTAATCCTTTTATCTTGCTTTCTTTTACTACCCTTTCTAGGTGATCCTGTAGTTTTCTTTCTGCGTAAACTATCAGCATAATGGCATCTGTGTATTTTTTTTATTACTGTTAAGATTAGGCCCACCAATAATAAATCCTAGTAGGGTCTCCAACTCTACTAGGATAGCCTTGCTGTAGAGGTTGAATAAATCTGGGAAGAAGACACATCTTACACCCCTTTCTAGGTTGGTGCAGCTACTCAATTCATTTTCTGTCTGTATGCACACGGTTTGCTCCAAGTATAATATGCACAATTCAACATGTTCGCAGGCTGGCATAAATATCATGATGAATAGATGTTCGCTGAGAGAGAACCCATACCTTGAGCACTTATTGGGTCTTAAACTCAACCCAGACCTACTTAGCACTCTCGCACTCTTTTCTTTGTAACAAAATTCTTGTTTCTCAGTATTTTACTTAATGTTTTGAATGCCTCTTTTGCTAGTCATATACATGTTCAGAGTTCAGTGTTGCATTTTCCAACCTCTGTTTAAACATTACCAAGTATTTAAACTTCTACTTGATGTTGACATCCCCAATTTGCAACTCACATCTCAGTTTTTCCTCTTGATGACCATGCTTTCTGCCATCTTGTAGTTGATAGTCCTTTTATCTTGCTTTTTTTCTTCTACCCTGTTTAACAGGTCTGTAGTTTCCTGTAGTCAGCAATCAACACAGTGTCATATGTGTATTTTATATTGTTAAGATTACACTCACTAATGATAAATCCTGGTTGGCCGGGGTGGGGGTGGGGGCGGTTACAAGACAACATTCTTATTTACATCTTATCTCTGATCACTCTTGACCAAAATATTTTCGTGGGTTGAGAGCTGTGAATAGTAACATTTCCTAACCAAGCTGACAAGAAAAAGGAATTTAAACTCCACAAAAAGAGGTCAGTTCGCTATAACAGACACTACAAGAGAGATCGTTACTTGACACTCTTCGTTTTCTCTGCCAGGTCTCAATATAGCATCTGATCACATCCCATCCAAGCTGTTGAAGTACAAGAACAAATGGAGCATCACTTCTTTAAATATGTTCATCTGTGATTTTTTGGTCACAAGGTCACTTTTTGATCATGGCATTGGGCCATAGCAATCGTCCAAGAAACTGCATCTAAAACCTAACCAGGTGCTGGTCTAAGGTATATTGCTACACATGAATGAATTTATCAAAAAACGAAAGAAAGAAAGAAATGAATTTATAAAATAAAATAAAATGAACAAACGGCGTCAAAGAATGTTTTTCAGAATCGGACATTTCAATAACTGCTGTTCTGGTCTCACTATTGTTGGATTCATTGTAAAAAATTCTATATAGATTTTAAATAAAATAATTATCACACAAGTTCAAATCTGTATAATCCCCTATCTGCAAACATCTTAGGATGAGGGGGGGGGGGATGCTGAAAAGACTCCAGTCAAATCAAGAAGGGATTCCAAAAACAGATGTCTGATGTTTTGTCACATTTTGGTAAGTATTTGTTTTAGCTTTTGAGACTTTCCTACCTCTCTCAAGCATAAACCTTTCCATATATATATATATATATATATATATATATATATATATATATATATATATAAAATACCAATTGGTAAGGATAATTCCAAGGAACACATAGAAAAGTTGCAGGGAAGCTATGTTATGGTAGTGGGAAAGTGACTGAAGCTCAGATGCCAAGTCAGGACCTATAATATTATTCTTTGCATTTTATCAAGAATCTGTACATAGCAGATGCACCAGACCATATGTGGCAGTAATATTAAACACATTTCCTAATAGCAGACTTATAAATGTACAAGATAGTTTCTGGAAAGAAAAATTGTCATGCACAACACGGGGAACAAACTTTCCTAGCACCAGATTCAATATAATCTTTCCACTTCATGTTAGCATAAAATGTTAGCCCCAAAAGTTGCAAGGAGTCACTCTTCTGGAGGTTAACATCAGCTATGTTGATGAAAAAAAAAAAAAATGATTAAAAAGAGAACGGTTTCATTTTGGAAGCATTAAAATTAACACATGATTTCCTGCCCCGGTTAATAACAGATTGTAGGTCATTTTTGAGATCAGCTGTGAATTTGACCGTATCAAACCAATCAGACTTACCATTAAGACAGGAGAAAAATAGTTGTATCATCAGCATAGATACAGAATTGAAAAGTGATTACATCAAGAAGGTTGCTGATAAAAATTAGGAACAACATAGGTCCATGAATAGAGTCCTGAGATGGCGGGGGGTCACCTGCATTAATGTAAAAATATCTACAAGAGTGGTTATTCAAGACAATTTTCTTTTCACAATTTGATAAGATTGAATCAGATTAAAAATTTGGCCAGAAATACCATAACCTTTCAACTCATGAAGAAGACCAGCATGCTAAACCAGGTCAAATGTCTTTGAAATATCCAAAGCAAGAACCCGAGCTTCACCATTCCTATGTAAAGCTTGATGGACCCTTTCAGCAATATCAGCAGTTGACCTAGAGAAGCAAAAACCATATTGCTTATCTGAAAGAAGACTCTGCAAAATGAGATGCTTAACCAATCCTGAGTTGATTAGAGCCCTTAGTACTTTGCAAAAAAGAGGCAGAAGGCTAATAGGTCGATAGTAGCATTTGATGTTTCACAAAGTTCTTAAAGACAGGAATGACAGAAGAGGATTTCCAAGCAGAAAGGAATTTATTGTCGTGTCCACATCCTTTGTGGGTATCCAGTTGAGAGATCTTAGCAGAAACCATAGACAGAGTTATATGCATATCACTCAACAGAGACTCAGTTTTAAATGAAAAGTCAGATAAAGATACTCCAGAAGAGTGAAGAATAGAATTGGAAGAGAATTTACAAGCAAAACATTCTGCTTCAGCAGATGTTAACACTTCAAATTGAGTGAATAGAGGAGAAACAGAAGACTCACTGTTATTTAAGACACTATTAAAGAGCTGCCAGTAGTCAAGAGAACAAAACTTTACAGCACCGTGTTCTATCAGCAAAGAAAGCCTCTTTGAGGACACATTTACAATTATTATGAGTAGACACAAAGAAGCATATGTTGTGACTGGGACTATCATGCTCGCACAGCCAGAAAATTGATTCCTAAGGTCTATAGCAGATGAACAGACAGGTGTGAACAATGGGGAAGATTGCAGTCTCACCTGGTATCTCCAAGATATAAAAGCATTGATACCAGATTTGACTAAAGAAGAAACCTCAATGGTACAATTCTCAATAGAAAGGTTAAAAATATCAATTATGAGGCATCAGAAAGAAAACCACAAAATGAATCTCAATTAGTATACTGATAAGGTAAAGAAGTCTTGTGAAGAGGATGTTCCTGTCTAATAGAGGACTCAAAAGAAATAACAGATTTCTACAGTGTAATCTAAATTGCCAAGAGGATGGTTGTAATGCTCAACAAGAACTAAGAGAAGAGGTAAGGAACAAATCAAGTAAAGAAACATATTGATCAGATTTATTAAGAAAACAAGTAGGGAAATTCACTATCTGACTGAGCGACTGAGCAATGGAAAAATTCAAAGTCTGAATGCTGGCAACATCAGTAACATTAGAATGATTAATCCACTTGGCATGATGAACATTAAAATCCCCAAACACAATAATATTTGCAGATGAATGAAGAGAGAGGGAAAGAGAGAGCACCATTTCTATGCTGTCTGATATTTTATGTAGTATGTTACATTACTTAAAATTAGAGAGATAAAGAAAAAAGTGATACCTGACAGAGGGCAATAAAGAAAGTCAAAAGCACATGAAAGAATCATCCAGGGAATCAAAAGATGATACCTTGCCATTGGAAGATTTTCCTGGATGTAAACACTAAGGCCATGCATATGTATCTTAGAATCTTTTCAAAAAAAAAAAAAAAAAGAGGAAGATAACCAATTTATTGGTTGCTATAGAAGAATTTAGTTTTGTAAAGTTCTAAGATAGCTAGAGAACATGTCAAGAGAAAGGATTCTGCACTGCAGAAATGGTTACAAATACCTCGAATATTGGATAAGGGATTTGTTGTTTACTGGTTTAATCATACTTCCATTCATTGTTACTGTCATGAGAAGATTATGTTTTCAGAAGGAAAAGGAAATTATATATTATATATCTATCTATATATATATATTAGTGTAACCCGGATATAAGAGAGAGTTTCTCTGGTCCCAAATTAGAGCCATACTTACCAAAACAAAATAGACCAAACCCGGATATAAGATACTTCTCCAGTCGTGATGACTCTCTTATATCCGGGTTACACTGTATATATATATATATATATATATATATATATATATATATATATATATATATATATATATATATATTTGAATAAGCAGATAATGTGATATAACCTAATCTGACATTTATGATAACATTCTCAAGTCAAATGTCAACTTTAAACCAACATATACATTTTAATTATTGCTGAGACGAGGTTTGTTTAGGATTAGATGTTGACATATTGGAAGGAACATTTCTTTTTATCAGTAACATTCTGATAGCATTTTCTTTATGGAGAAGAAGCACTGGTCAATGATTATTTGGCTTCATAGAAGTGAAATCTCTTGAACAGGTAACACATGATTAGACATTAGATGTGTAGAAGCAAAACATCATAAAAAAGAATTGAGTGGACAAAAGATGACAAATAAATGGCAAATGTAGTGAAGCTTATACAGGCAAAAATATTATCACTCCATTCGAAAACTTCTTTCAATATAAATCAGCAGATCTCACATCTTGACATATCTCCCTCATACATATATTTGACATCTGGAAAGCGTTCATGAAAGTATAGTGTTTCGAAAATGTGATTATGCATTTCAACATTTACGCTTCATCAGATAACAAAAAAAATGAGTTGTGTGTATGTGTATGTTTATTAAATAAACGAATCTTATTTTTTCTCCAATTTTATAACATGCTGTTGATACAGAGAATGCATGGATAAAAAATAAAAAATTTTAAAAATACATCTTTTATTTATTTTCAACTCATTTTCAAAGATTCTATCTCTTGACTCAGGCACTTAAAGCAAAGAACATAAAATGTTAATCACTTTTTTTAAAAAGTCACTCATCTTCTTTTTTTAAGTTGCAAGCAATATCAGCTTGGGAAAAAATAAGATTGTTTAGGCCTGAAAATGCACAAGTGAAAGCATACAAGCTGGTAAGTCACCATGCTATTTGTCTCATTTCATATATTAAAGTAAAACTACATACATTGATGGAACCAAAAACTTGCCAAAACATAAAACTCTTATAAAGATATTGTCTAGAACAAAAATGACAATAATGAAAAAAGAAAATAGGCCTAAAGGCAAACATACCAACTCAGTAAAGTACTCAAAGCCTAGGAAAGGATTACCAAGTCGCAAACCAGATTTTCACACTCAAGCAATCTTCAGATGACTTGATGCCTTTTATATATATATATATATATATATATATATATATATATATAATATATATATATATATATATATATATATATACATACATACATACATACATACATACATACACACACACACACACACAAACAGTAAAAATATAAGCTAAAGCTTAAAATATAAAATAAACTGAGGGTTTCATACCAAAATTGGCAGAAATTAAATAGAAAATATTAATACAATATCAAAATCTATTACTCGTAGCTTCATACAATAACAATCGAATTTCTATATTATTGTATTATATATATATATATATATATATAAAAATATATTTTAGCATAATATATGTATGTGCATTATTATTGCATAATATATATATATATATATATATATATAGTGCATTATTATTGCATAATATATTATTGTATAATATATATATATATATATATAGTGCATTATTATTGCATAATATATTATTGTATAATATATATATATATATATATATATAGTGCATTATTATTGCATAATATATTATTGTATAATATATATATATATATATATATATATAGTGCATTATTATTGCATAATATATTATTGTATAATATATATATATATATATATATAGTGCATTATTATTGCATAATATATTATTGTATAATATATATATATATATATATATATATATATATAGTGCATTATTATTGCATAATATATTATTGTATAATATATATATATATATACACACACACACACACACAGAAGATAATATTGCAACACTCTGAAGAACAAATTGACTTTTGACCTGGGTACAGTATGTGCATGCTTACAGGTTGTAGATATTCTGATAAAATTTTCAAAGTCTTCAGCTATCTTTTGAAGCAATACTGTTACTTATGCATTGTGCCTAACCATTATACAGTGATAAAATTACATGCTGTGAAAGAGTAGGTGCCATACCAGAGAGATACACACATGCCCATTTCATTCAATTTGGCCCCTTTGGAAGAGGTTGGATTTGGGATCTTCAAAAGGCTAGATGATCATTTTGAAGAATTGATGTGACACAGTGGTGGTGGTGGTGTTACTATATCAGCAACTGTAGTCACATCATGAATGTCCCTACACTCAAACTATATTCTTGGACAGCTGTGTAGTACAGACATGATATAATATATAATGAAAAATGGATTTATTGCAAGAATTCAAAATGGAAAGAAATATCATGGCTAAATCAAAGACAATCTTCAACATCTTGACTGTAATGGAATGTAATGCAAGAGGAAAGATTCTATTGGACAGAGTTCAAAAATAATTCTTCTCTTTTGGATTCAGCCCAGTTACTAAATACCTATGTGGTTCATAAGGGGTCTTTAGATTGAGGTGTTGTTGGGGACACAAATAAAAGTGTTCTTATGCTAATGCATTTGTGCAAATTCTAAAACCCAGTTTGGTGTAACAGTGAGTGGTTCCCAGATTGGAAAAAGTCATTAAAAAAAAAAAAAGGAAAAAAAAGATATTTTAAAAATTTACAATTTTGTTTTTTCTTGGCCACTGTATACAATGGAAAGTGAAATAGTATAAAGCACTTAAAACGTATTCAAGGAATGGTTTATGATTTAAGAATTAGCATGCTAAAATTGGTTTGCATCATTTCCACCAGGTAGGTGGACAACCTGAACAAATACCACAGTGAGCAACTAACTCATTTGAATAACATATTGGAAGAGAAAGTCAACAAGTGAGTCTGCAGCAAGAACACACTTGTCCTCATTTTGCAACTGTGAATTGGAAGTTGTTCTTGTGTGAATATATTCACTAGACTTCTCTTTAGGGTTTATTTTTATTACTTATTTGGCAGGAATTTCAACTAGTTCATGGAGAGCTGAGTTCCAATTCCAGTCAGGTTCGTTATATTCACTTATGTGAAAATACCCTTAGGAAAAGTATAAATCCACATCTCCTCCCCAAGTTATGGGTTAGCTAGTAGGATTTGTATCAGTAAATCATTATTATCTCAAAAAATTCCTACAATCTAGTAATATTTTCTGGTTTTAAATAACCTGTAAAAGGTTGATAAGCCATAAAAAAAAAAAATTAATCAATCCAACTAGTTCAATATATTTATGGAATCAAAAACAGAATCTGTCCTTTTAAGATGCCATACACAATTTAAATGGTAAAAAGTGACAAAATATCAAAGAAAGTCAAGGAAGATGTTTTCATAGCTAAATAATTAATGCCATTTTGAAAAAAAAAATGTTAGAAACTTTTGCATCAACTTAATAGACTTTAGGAAAAAAATGACCAAATATTTGAATAAGCTAGACTTACAAACTTACTGTATAATTAATAGCAACTGGTGATTAATTTATTAAATTATATGCACTGATGGAGATTAGGAGGAGTGGTGTGCCTCGGGGGCAAGTTTTACAGGGCAGCATTTAGGTGAATTAGCATGATGAAGTAGCATGCTAAATTGTGTATTTTTACCTAAATTCGCTTCTTTTTTTTATACTAGTGTTCCTCTTATACAAGGCCCAAGAGCCATTCGAGGTAGAGTGCTACTGAAGGAGTTTGTTGCATGAACAGTAAGAGTTAGAGGTAAAAGGCACAGTTTACAAGGATATGGGGGAAAGATAACGGTTAACACAGGTTAAAATTGTAGTGGTCAAGAAAGCATCCTCTTAGGAATAAGTTTGTGGGAAGAAGCCGTTCAAATGGATGGTTAAGTAATACACTGGACATTGAGTCACTCACTTAACTTCAGACATATTTTTTCATCATGCCTATATTGCGAATGTAATTCATCCTAAAAATTATAATGTATTAAAAACAGCTTTTCTCTAATTATTTTTTAATGCATCTCCACTTCCTGTTTTCTGCAATCAAAACAATTTTTTTTTTATGCTGTCCAGTTTTTGAGTGTTGTAAAAAAAAACACACCGCCAAAGCAGGTGTGATTTTATTTACAAAGGGGTGCTGGAAAGTTCTTGGCCTAACCCACTTCTCAAAATTCTGACAGAACATCAGATTTTTTTTTTTTTTTTTGCTTTTATAGAAAATCCCTTCTTGGTTGTACCGAGAGCTTTTCAATCCTCCCTCGTATGTTTTAATGTTTATGCACTCTGAGTCTAAGGAATGAAAGCCATGCACACACCCCAGAAAGAAACTTAAGATTTCGATGAAAATTTTTAACCACAGAAAATGAATGGTTTTCTTTGCAAATATTTTTACTAGAATTTTTCAAATATTCTAACTAGAAAAAAAAAAACAAAAAAAAAAAAACTCATCATCCTTTACCTTTGGATACCGCCCACTTAAAAAAAGAAAAAGACACATCTTTAAAATAATTTTAAATGTTTTCTTTGAAGTTAAATTTTGGTTTTAATTTATTTGTACAATAATAACCTAAAAAGCTAATTCGTAAAATAAATTTATTTAGGTATGTAAATAAATTATTTTTTTTTTTTTTTTTTTAGATATTTTCACTGTCACTCATAGGAAAAATAACAGAGACGGTCGAGCAAATGCAAAAAAAAACTAAATAACTTTTTCGTAGTCATACACTAAGTTTATTTGGTCACATGATTGCTTTTTTTTGTCGTAAACCGTACTGAAGATAGTCACACAAACAAAATATTAAATTAGTAGAAGTATTATTTTTCATGAGATATTTATTTTAAATTTTTTAACCACGTTCCATTTCAACTTGAGACAACAAAATAAGCTATTATTTTTTTAAAAAGCTAGAAGTTTTAATATTCACCTGCAACAGGACAAGAAGCTTTTTAAAATGTTTCACTACTTATTTAATAAAATGCCTTTCTAATGTAAATGAAACGTCAAAAAGCATCAGCAAAGAAAGTGTTGCATTTAGTTTCCATCTTAGCATACGTTAAAGTTTGAAAAAAAAAATCATTTGACATTTGGTCTAAAATGCTAACCAAGTCTTTTTTTTTTTTTTTTTTACACTCCAAGATCGTCGCATCTATATGAAACGAAACATTGAAAAACAAACTAGAGATAGATAGTAATTAAATAACCCAGTAAAAAAGTCATTATTTTTTAAATTCTTGCAAAATCCGTGATGCCATCCCGAGATATTGAACAAACTGAAATCAAAAGCTAATTTTTTTTTAAAATAAAGAAAATAAAAAAATTTAAAGCTTTGGTTTTAGAAAGAGAGAGAGAGAGTTAAAGAGACAGATAGAGAGATTGATTGATTGATTCTTGGACCAAGTAGTTAAACTAAAAACTCAGACTCTGTGGAAACAGGGCCAGCAATAAATGAACAATTAACCAAGAGAGTGGACAGGAAACAATCTACCCCTTTAGTAGAGACATAGTGTGTAGGTAGAATTGAATAATAAATGATTCAGTTGGGAATTCCCTGAAGGTTACTCGGATTGACAGACAACTGAAACGACCGGAACGTTATGATAACAAAAAGTAAAAGATCATTAGTCCTACTGTGAATGACGGTAAAAAAAAAAAGAAAAGAAAAAATGACAGTTGTAAAGTTTAAGATTTTCTTTTACTGACTTTCAACCTCAAAAAGTCCAATTCCAAGGAAAAAAAAAAAAAAAAAAGAAGAGCAAAGAAATAATTTCTTCAACAAAAATTGAAAACATTTTTTTTTCTTGAGGCGAATTCACACTAAAAATGTTTTTAGGTTTTTTTTTTTTATCACATTTATTTTGATGTACATGTTTTACAAAAAAAAAAAAAAAAAAAGAAAGAAAAGTCTTTCTCCCCGCTCCATATGCCTGATAGGAAAAAATCCACTTGAATTTACAATACATTTATTTAATTATTTTTTTTAATTAATACAATAAATCTGGTATTGGAGTCTAGCGTAAGTGCAATGGTCAAACAAACTGATCTTGTAGATTATTAGTAGCAAGTTCGATCCTCACTGTGTGGCCCATGCTTGCGCCCTTATGCCAAAAAAACGAAGCTACGCTTAGTAAATTAAGAAGTAGAAGTTTTAGTAAATCTAGTATTTTGGCAAAAAGGGAGGATGCTTGGTCACGTGAGCACTTTGTCTTTATTAAATGTAATTGTATACTCAAGAGAAGTAGAAAATAATTAGAGACGAAACAGAAGACATCCGTCTGTGACTGTTTTTTAGTTTTTTAACAACTTCAGATGGCTAGGGAATTAAATGCAGTCAATATTGTTGTTTTTTTGTTTTTACAAACAATTTCTCAATAACTGTCAAAAAAAAAAAATCGAAGTAAAAAAAAAAAAGCAAAAACAGAAAGGAAAGAGTAAGGGTGTTTTTTTTTTGTTAAATGTTTTTTGTTTGTTTTGTTTAACAACATGAGTTTTATTTTGACATTTTAATATTTTTAAAGGTTATAGAAGATAAATAAATAATGTCTATTATTATTTTATATTATTCAGTAAACACAAAATAAGACTTTCAAAATCGACCGATGTGAAACTTATTCTTGAACCAAGGGAGCATTTTTTTTAAACAAAATGGTCACATGACGAAAAAAGGGCCACCCCACGGATGTTTTCTCTTTGCAAAAGTGGGTGATTAAAATAAATAAATCGATCGTTAGTTGCAGTTGTTCTATTTTTTTCCTGTAACAATTCGTCAACTTGCATAGAGAAACAAAAAAAAAAAGAAATCATTTTTAGCACTAAAAAAAAAAAAAAAAAGTGTTGTCAAAAGTTTAAGGAGAATTTCTATGGAAATAAAATAGAAAAGGTCTAAACACCAAATTTTGCATTGTATTGTTACTAGACCGATTTAAGTAGACTATTTTTTATCATCACATATGAAATGTTTATTTACATTTACGTACGGCATATATACATTTTTTTTAGTGAAAAGGTTGCGAAAGTAGAAACTGAAAGTAAAAAAATAAAATGAAAGAGTATAAAACTATTTATAATTATATATATAATAGCAATTATTTCAATTAAAGCAATTACTATCGGTTAATGAAAAATACAACAGTTGTTAAATTTCTTTACCTTCCACCGGGTCCACATTCTTCCTCGTCGTCTGGGGGTGAATTTGGACTACCCTCCATCTCTGTGTATGCAGTTCTGTTAGTGATATCTTTGTTTCCGACGTGCGCACCGTAATAAGATAAATTGCGTGCACTTCAGAGTGTTTACGAGGGAACAGCAAGAAAAAAAAACAATAATGACGAGTAAGAATGCCAAATAACAACAAACAAACAAACAAAAAAAAATGAGAGATATAAAAAGAAGTATGCGTCAATCCAGTTAAGCTCTGGTCACACCTTCCATATTGGCAAGTGCGAGTGCCACCAGCGCCCTCTGTGGAGAGAAAAAGAAAAACTCGCCGCTGCTGCTGCTGCTATTATTGTTTTGTCATATAATATAACAGTGGTAGTTGCAGCGTCTATAGTGCTTTAAAAATACATATCTATCGAGTTAGGCAATAAAATTTTTTAGAATCACACAACAAAATTAGAATACCCATCCAAATTCGGAACGACCAGCTCTTAAATAGTTTCTTAACCGTAAAACAACTAACGTCACTACCCAATGAGCAACGAAGCCAATCGCCTCAAGAAATAAAACTAAAAATATTTTGTAAGTCATGAACTAAATAACCATAAAATAAATTTTAAAAGTGCATGACTGAACGCTTGGTCCCAAATTTTCAACAGTTTAAGTAACCCACTTCAACAAATTAAAATACTAACGTCATTATCAGAGGAGCAATTTCCAGTAAATTGCTTTTTGTTTTAACCAGCAATACACGTACTACATATTGCTATCACAAATTTTGTAAGTACAGATCTGATTGCTTACCTCAGAACTGAGATTTTGTGATAAGTACGAAATAATAACTCCTTTTACCCATTTCCTTCAAATTCGGGCGAGCCGAGGAAAAAGACGGAAAGAAATTCGCCAGCCTATGTGAAATTTTCTTTGGACCAATGAAAACCTTGTTTTCACAGGGATTAGCCGTCAAGCCTAAAAAAGAAAAGAAAATAGCGAGCCTATACGAAATCCTTTTTTATATAGAATAAGGAAAAAAATTAACTTAACAAGAGAAGAGTATCTGAAGTCAAGTGAAAAGTTTCATTTCTGTTCACGCGTCCTGACTTGCGCCAGTGTCAAATTATTTACTAATTATACTATTGGCCTTAAACCATGCACTTGTCACTTCAAAGGACTTTATTTCAACAATCCAAGAAACTATCTCTCTTCGTCTACTTTTGAACGTATGCAACCGTATATCCCCTCTCTGAACAACGAACTCTCTTACTTTTGTTTTAAACACTGAGATACTTTTGTCTGATCATTTAATCTGTTGTATGAACATTTTCTCTTTATGACAATTTATTGAAACTACAGACTATAAAAAATTCTGATTTATTTTCCTGAAACGAGCTACTGACAATACTTCATGTGTGTAAATTCATCCCTTATCTTGTTTAAAAATTACCTGTGTGCTTCCTTATCATTATCTACCTCCATTAACATTCTTGGCGTAAGTAAACCAACTATTCATTTTAACCCCAAAGTCCCACGCCACTGTACTTTCTGTCAAGTTCATCTAAGTAATCTGACCACTCCAGTAGTGACAACAGAACGCTAACTTCTCAGCACTATCGTGTAGAGGTCTCCTGTCTGTAGGGATCACCATGATGTAGAGGATGACCGGTCTGCAGGAATCACCGGATCGCACTAATTTATTATTATGCAAATTACCACAAAATATGAAACAACAAGAAAAAAACACATTTAACAAGAGAAGTTGCACAAGTAAATGGAATTTATACATGCATAACAACAATCGTACAAAACAGGAATTCAGTTGTGAAATGCTGAAATTTACTTGTCCTTGGAATTTTGAGTGAGGAAAATATTCTTGTTGATAAATTGTGAAGTGTATTAAAATATGCGTGAGTTTGGAGAATTTTAGTAAGATGTAGTGTAACAGTTTAATGATAAAAGTTGTCTGACTTTGACTATATACTTTTGTGTGTCAAAGATTAAATAAAATATCTTACGAAAATGCTGGAAGGAAGTTCGTTCTGTAGTTAAGAACTAAACTTAGTGAATAATAAATTCAAGTGTAAGAAATGTTCTGTGGATTCTGTTGAAGATAAATTCTATGATTGAGAATTTTCAATATGTGATAAATGAATCCGGAAATGGTGAGTGAGTGAATTGGATGGAGTTGCAACTTGAATTGTGTTGAAGTTTGTTTTGTGTTGAAGTCATTCTAACTTTGTAACTTCAAAGAAACAAGCCTCATAGAGTATTTTGGGAGTTGTTAGCCGTGCGAAAAACTCACTAAAGAAAATGTGTTCGTGCGCTCCATTTATTTATTTTTCAATCACGTGATCGGCTCACGAATACGTTTTAAAGATATTGGCGGTAACCTGAGTCTAAACACTGTTTTGTAGGCGTTATTGCAACTTTTGATTTATTGGCCAATCAACGATGAATAATGTAAGATTTAAGCTTGGAGCCTGATTGCGTTTAGGCTGCACAAAATTTGTCGTTAGCATAAGTAAATATATAGTAAATGTACTTGAATATTTGTTATCCAATGAAAATCGTTAAATCAGAATAATATGATAATTAGTTAATGTATCCTTGGCGTACAGAGGTTAAACTCTATAATCATCCACATCTTTAAAAGTCTTTTTTTTTTGCAACTGCTGACAATTGTGTGTTGCTGAAATACAGCTTTGTAGAACCTAACTTCTGCACCCAAGTTTCCTTAATGCTGTTATTAACAACGTCCTGATTGGACAATAAATATCTTCACGTGTAAAGTTCTTAAATCTTGTGCTAGTTTCACCAACTGACATATTGTGATTAGTCCAGTAATAGTAGAGATTGAATCGAGGCCGTTCGATCCTCTACAGGTTTTACAAACTCATGAAAAAAGGGACAACATCGAATAGTTGAAATACTAGCTGAAAATAAATAACAACGTGCCTTACTCTTCATACTACCATGTTCATCTTGCTGGTTCTACTCTGTCGGAAAATGAAATAAAATTAGTAAATAAAATAATAATAAAGAATAAAAAAAATGAAAAAAAAAGAAATTCATTTTCCCATGATGCAAATAATAAAGAGGCCGGAAAGGATTTTTGATCGCCTACATGATTTCATGACGCGACTTCCAGAAAGGACATAATCTTTCCGTTTCCACTTTCCAATGACATTGTTCAAATTGCCTTGTAGCCCTACTAATTAAGTGAATTGATCGTTCCAGCTCAGTACAAGGCTGACTTGAGCTCGATCATTTTTACCCATTCTTATTCTTACTTACCTTAACTTGCTTCTAAACCAAAAATGAAAACAAACATACCCAACAGACATTGACAACTTTGCTTCACGATAGTCACTCTAAAAAGAATAAATAGTCCTTAGTAGAAACCCAGGTTTTTGTACGTTTCTTCTTTGTTTATCATATGAAAACACGCACACACCTAAAATACACACAACTGTAGAGGACCGGGTTTTGTAGATGATGATGATGATCTCTGGGCTAAGATTTCCTGCTGGCCGGTCCAGCTACATAAGAATGTTGGACAATAATAGAGTCCAAAGAAGATAAAGAAACGAACAAGACCGATATACATGTATGCAAACAAATATATATTAATAACAAATTACAATGACATGAAGGGTTACAGAGTGTTGTATGGAGAAGTTATGGTGAGTGTGTTGAGTGTCCGTACGAACACGTATTGTTTTTAGCGTGTTCCCAGAATATGGAAAACGCTGTATGTATGAGAGGTCACATATTGGAATATTGTGGGAGACGCCATGAACATTATACACACATACAAGTACGTACGAACATTCACCAATAAGGCTGAAAAGTACAACAACCAAATATTGAGTATAACAATCACGATGGGGATGCTAGTCGAAACATTAAGGTGCATGATAATGATAATTCCTCAACTTTATAATGATAAATTCCAACATCGAGTGATAATGTTTCATCTAAGGAGAAAAGGAAAGACAACTCTTAAGACTGTAAATGGTAAGCAACATTTAATAAATAAAATAAAATAAAAATATTTTCTTAAATCCCTGAAATGCATCGCCTTCTTATCATCTCCTCATTGATGATAACACCGGCATTCTTAAGGACAGGTCAGTCTTTGATTCTGGAACCAGGAACTTAGATAAACGAAGCAAAAGATCCTTCCTATACCAAAGCGAAGAGAAACCATTCGCGTATTTGCTACACAGCCTCACCATTTACCAACTTCAATATAAACTTCATGGTTAGTTCTCTCTACCCTTTTCCCAGAAAGTGTGACAGGCTGGACCATACCACTTACTACCAACTACAAAAGCAGAATATATATATATATATATATATATATATATATATATATATATATATATATATATATATATATATATATATATATATCAACTTAACGCAGGTTGCACAAGGAGGATACAAGTTTGTATTTGTATGAAAACTAAAAACAACATTCACTAAGCGTCCATTCCTTTTGAATATCAAAAAACAATATCCTGATCCAGCCTCCAGACTGGTGACCATGACACGATAAGAAAATCCAGACGTGATAAGGAATTATTAGTGCAGGGAAAAAAAATACGTATTTTCGACACACAACATGATATGGGAGGTCAGACATGATTTAGAATTTCCAGCACAGAAAAATCTTTTCTCATCTAGATCACTGTAAAGCGAAAAATGCAACAAACAACAACCACATTTTGGAGTCATTAAATAAGTCTTCCCCCGACTACAATTTCATCCTCAAGAATACGACAATTAACAAAGTTAGCTGACTGACCGGTTCTTAAGCTGGTGTTAGTGTTAATGAGGTGTTAAAGAACTGATAAATAGGTGATACATTTAAGAAATATATTTATTTTTTATTTTATTGATTAAACTTTGCCTACTACTACAAGACTATTTAATCTTATGTCAACTTCGGATATAAAAAAGAATATTATCCCAAAGCCTCGTGTCAACTTACCTCCTGAACTCTGGAATCATCATAAAATATTGATATAATTTGTAGATTGAAACTAATAACAATACCAGTGAAAATAAAATATTTTACAAGTACAATGTAAAACAAACTGAACATGTGATTTTAAAAACTATCTTGTGTGGGTCTACCACGCACGAACATACATACATACATACATACATACAAATACAAATCACATACAACGCCAAGCATTCATTGGTTAATTAATCACCACTACGTTATTATAGACAATTTACAAATCGCAGGAATGTGACAATTTTGTAATTGTGCTATTTTCATATAGTCAGTTTTGTGTACTTTTGGGAGAAACGGATCACAGAAGCTTTCTTAAGTCTACCCAAAGCTCGCTCGCTGATTGGTCTATGCCAACCAATCAGATTGTCTGCACGTGAAGAATAATTCTTCCCGCGCAGCGATCTGGAGCCTATAGTCACTTATTTAAGCAAGAATTTTTCTTAGCTAATTAATGAGAATTCAGCTGCCAGTCGAATCCACGACAGTTGAAAACATGCGCCAACTTTCTCACTCACACACACCACTCACATTCTGAACATACCTTGTATATACTCACATAATCTTTTCTAACATGCCAAATCTTTTAAGAACAGTCATTATAAGAGACTCTCATGAACATTTTCCCAGTGAACTTTGAAATACTAAAATAACAGTTAAAGTGAGACAACTCTTGTTTATTTTAACTTTTTCTTACTTAAATGCACTCTTTCTTTCACATTGTTGTTTCATATTGTACATCTTGTTAAATACATGTTTTATGTGTAACAATATCTTTTGCTTATCTTTTCTGCGTCAGCCCTGTTTCCTAATCTAAAGTTAAATTAATGTGATGAAGTCCGCCACAATCTCAAGGTTTGAGCACTCTAACTAGCAATGTCTTCAAATTGTTACCTTCAACTCTCACTTCTGTGATCACCATTATCAGATATAGATATATAATAGTAATAATAACAATAGTAACAAAATGCAGGATATGCGGAAAATATAATGAAACTGTCGACCATATTATTTCAGGATGGCCAGAACTAGCAAAAAATGAATATACCCACAGACATAACAAGGTAGCGACATATGTACACTGAAATATATGAAAGAAACAAAAAATCGAAACCATTGGAAGATGGTATGAGTACCAACCAGACACAGTTACCCAAAATAACGATATAACTATACGCTGAGACATGTCAATTCAACAAACTGACAGGGAAATAAAAGTCAACAGATCTGCTACTATCATAAAAGACAATAAATTCAGGAAGTGTATGCTTATTGACATAGCAGTACCATCTGAGAGAAATACCTCCATTAAAATTATCGAGAAATTGTCCAAATACAAAAAACCTTGAGATCGAGATTAACAGTATATGGGGAATGATGACTGAGACTGTACCAATAGTAATAGAAGCTCTGGGCCTCGTGAGAAAAGGAATGAACAATTTTACTAACATTATCCCAGGCAACATCAACATACAAGTTGCCCAGAAAATCACCCTACTAGGAACATCCCATATACTAAGAAAAGTGCTATCAGTTAAATGACAGTTCTCCTATACGGCCTAAGGACCAAGGTTTGAACCAGGCTTTACAGGGTACAAAGCAGAAAATATAACATACACAAGTAATAATAATAGTAATAATAATAATATGAACTATTCAACTTATTTGTTCCCATATTTTGATTTGAGCATCTAATTATAAATTATAAACTGAATATTTAAATTTATTTGTTGTTATTATTCCCTATCTTTTAACATTCAATTACAAAACTGCTTCCCTTAAAAGCGTTATCTTCCAGAAATACCCAGGTTGGCCATTTTATTTGGTGAATTATTTTTGTTTTTTATTTTACTTTTCAATCAAGTTCACACCAAGTAAAGCAGTAAAGCTACTGTGTACAAATTCACACACACACACACACACACACACACACACACACACACACACACACACACACACACACACACATATATATATATATATATATATATATAGAGAGAGAGAGAGAGAGATAATATTAGTGGTCAATATATATAAATTCCCAAGAGGATAGGATACAGGTAGAACTCAATGTCCATGACAGAGTAAGAATATAATATAAAAGGCCCAAACACTAATATTCCATGGTTATAATTTATTACATTGGAATCGTAATCACGATCCAAATCATCAGACCTACAAATTCAAAAAGACTTTTTAAATTTGTTGGTCTGATGATTTGGATCGTGATTACGATTCCAATATAATAAATTATATCCATGGAATATTAGTGTTTGAGCATTTTATAATATATATATATATATATATATATATATATATATATATATATATATATATATATATATATATATATATATAATATTCTTGGCGGGAACCTGACCCTACCCTTGGTTAAAAAATGTTTGTTGTAAAAAGTGTTTGAGAGGAAGTGTAACAAGGTTGAGTCCATATAGCTTGAGTGAAGCTTTATTCCACTAGAAATCTACTCCGGTAGCGAACCGTAAGAAGAAAATGGCCGACTGCCTCGTAAAGAGAGAAAGACGAAAACAGGGGGAAATCAATCAGTCCTGGAAAGTCAGGGAAAGATTAGAGAGTTCCTTTATTTTCACCACATTCTCCGCCACTTAAGAAAAGGTTCTGGCAAGGGGTGGTTTCTATGGGTGTCTCTGCTCAAACTGAAAGTAGAGAAAGGATAAAAACAGATGTTCAAAGCTGATAATTTTCAGCTAAATACGGAGGTTTTCGACGAATTCTAGAAGAGCGTCGAAGATTCGTTACATCAGCGTCTTCTGAAGAGTTCCTCTGGAAGCTATCCAAAGGCAGAGGATGGGGAGATGTAGGTCCAAGCTGGTCAGAGCCGGTCCAAGCTAGCCGTAGCCGTGATACCACCAGCACAGGGACAGAGCCCTGGGGCAGGTAAGTGAGATTTACCTGACCCCCCCCCCCCAACTGAGTCAGGTTGTGACTCAAGGTCGGTTTTTAACGTGGGGACCTTGAGTGTTTTCACTCGGGCCGCTGGTCTAAGCTAGTCATAGGTGGTCTTGGCTTGTCATAGCTGGTCTAAGCTGGTGAGAGCCGTGATACCACCAGCACAGGGACGGATCCCTGGGGCAGGTAAGTAAGATTTACTTACCCCCCCCCCGCACTGAGTCAGATTGTGACACAAGGTCAGTTTTTAACGTGGGTACCCGAGTCTTTTCACTCGGGCCGCTGGTCTAAGCTGGTCATAGCTTGTTCAAGATGGTCACCGCTGGTCTAAGCTAGTCATAGCTGGTCTTGGCTTATAGCTGGTCCAAGCTGGACACAGCCGGTCCAAGCTGGTCGTAGCCACGATACCACCAGCACAGGGACGGATCCCTGGGGCAGATAAGTATCCGAATGTGTATACCTCTCATGAGAGGAATTTACTAGAATAGCAAACACATATCTAGACGTCACGCGACTTCCTCTATATAAGCGTCACGTGATTTATCTAATGAATAATGAAGAAAAATCGCATGTCTGTTCACTTGCTATCTACGTTTGAACACAAGTGTCAGCATTGACACTTTATTGCTATATCAAAAGTATTAAAAAATTAGCAATTTGTGTTATCACCCATGTCTGACACAAACAGTTTACAGAAACTGTCTTACAGAAAACAGAAATTGAACATCATCTAAATGTGTTGCTTGCAACCAGTAGATCCTATGTGGAATTTTTCTGATGTATTTAAATAAAATTTTATTTTATTTACGTATTGTTAGCAGATTTTATTCACTTCCCCCTAAAGGACGATAACTCAAAATACAATGGAGTCACGTCCCTTGTCCACTAGTAGGAACGCGTCACTTCTGAATTCAAAAGGATAAGCTGACACTCACGCGGAAGTCTTAGTTTAAATCCAAACAATCCTGACTGTTCTCAGGCAGTAAATGAATACAATTTATTTTATTATATGTTAAAATACACTTGTCTTTTATTTTCATTCGTTTTTATTCATCCCAACAACCTGGGATATAACAAATTTTTGGCGACGAGGATTCGAACTTCAAAATCAACATGGCAGTTTCACCAGAGGTGTTTACAAAAATTTTACACCAACAGCAAAACAAAAGTCACACCAACAGTTTTTGACAGAATCAACTCGAAATTTTCCACTCACTGGAACAAACCAAAATAGCCTTTCAGCGAATATCTTGGCCAACAACATCACAAATTATGACCCAACGAGCGATAAAAAAAAAACACTCGATTCGTGGTTTAATCGTTGGATGGATGGATACCTTTCACGTCGACTTTTCTCACAAAGATGAAAAATGGAAAATTCGTCTCCTAATTCGTAAAATGGATACGAAGGAACATGACCGTTATGTGAATTATATTTTTCCAAAGCAGGGAACGGATTTCACCACTGAAACAGTGGAACAACTCGGTGAAATATTCGGAGAAAAACATTCTTTGAATATTCGATTCAATTTTTTAAAGCTAGCTAAAGATGACGCTAACGATTATGTGACATTTGCTGGTCACATCAATCGGAAATGCGAAAAAATTAAATTAAATTCCCTCACAGAGGAACAGTTTAAACGTTTGATTTTTTTATCGCAGGATTAAAAAAATATTCTACTTAGGCTGTTGTTCGTTCCCGACTTCTTTCAAAACTGGAACAGGACAAAGACATTAACTTATTAAAAGCCTTCACCGATTAATGCAATAATTTATTAAGAATAAACAGAGACTCTATGCTGATTATAAAAAAACAACAAAAAACAAAAAAAAACGATGATTTATCAATGACCAGCAACGTCCACTTGAGAAAACAACCCCGTGATGAAAATAAACCTCTTTCAAAATGTTGGCATCGTAGCGCGTCTGGCATTATGCACGCTTTTGTCCGTTCAAAAAACATAAGTGCAATATTTGTCACCGAAAAACGGACATAAAGAAGGATTTTACAATCCAAATTCAACCGAAAATTCAAACCGAAAAATTTTTTAAAAAAAAACGAAACAGGAAAATGTCCGAAACAAACAAAGTGTTTGTGACGTTCAAAGTGGATCACGAATCCCGCAAAAAATATATTGTTGTTTCTGTAAACAACGAACCAGTTTATTTTCAGTTTGATGCAGCGTCGGACATAACATTAATATTGCATTCGAATTGAAAAACCATGTGTGTCTGAAACAGATCTGATAGCAATGAACGCGTCTGGAAGTATAATTCGTTTAACTGGTGAGTTAACAACTTGCGATGTTTGCTTTCAAAATAGAACATTTTCTGGTGTACCTTATGTCGCAGATAATTCGGAATTCAATTTAATTGGTCTTGACTCTTGACTGTATAGCATAACTTAACCTTTTTGAAATTCCTCTCAAATCTGTGTTCAATACATTTAACCTCACATTGGTTTTTGATATTGAAAACAGACGAACTTAAAAATAACTTTAATGATGTTTTCTTTTTAGATAGACCTGGGTGTTGTACAAGAATTAAAGTTACTCTGAAATTAAAAACAGATTCTAAGCCAGTCTTTAGACAAAAAGGCCAGTACCCTATGCTGCTCGGAATATGATTGAAAAAGAAATGAAACGTCTTCAACAAGAAGGTGTAATAGAGCCTGTAAATTACTTCATGTGGGCAGCTCCTATTGTAGTCGTTAAAAAAAAAAGGCAAATGGAAAAGTCCGGATATATGCTGATTACTCGACCGGTTTGAATGATTCTTTGGATACACATCAATATCCACTTCCAGTGCTGGAAGATCTTTTCACAAAATTCAACGGCGGAATTTTCTTTGCAAAGGTTGATCTTTCTTAAGCTTTTCTCCAACTAGAAGTTGACAAGGAATCCAAAGAGCTCCTTACTATTAATATCCGCAAGGGATTTGTAGTGGACCGGGAGGGTGAAGATTTAATTAGTTGAAAATGTCGTTGCGTTTTCCGTTTGGTAAGCCGGGTGAAATTAGGTCAAACGTTGCCGAGAGAAAGAAACGGTCAAGCAAATAGACAAGTGGGAGTAGGAGTGTTGTAAGGCTCGTGTCATAGTAGTAGTTGCAGTTGTAGTTTTGACTCGAGCTTCTGTGATTTCCAAGTGTTGTAGAAAAAAATTCTATTTGCCGCGCCGGAGAAATTGTGTTTTGTACAGACATGTTGTAGTGAATTAAAATTGTGATTTTGTACTTTCATCAGTTTAATCACAAATTTTGTTGCTGTATAGAAGTTTTTTTGTTAATAGTGTACGGCGTGCGTATTAGGATAGGAAAAGAAGTTTTTCAATGTTTTTCTTGACTGGCTCTCGTTTGGAAGGTCTGTGTAAAAATTTGTGTTTGTACATATATACCGTCTTGTGTCTGTTAGCAGGAGTTGAAAATTCACGTCGGGAAGTCACCATTATGTAGTTTACCGTGGGACGAAGGTGAAAAGAAAACACGTGTGTTTATATTTCCTGCTAGAAGGTCCAGCTACAAGAAAAATGGCTGACTCTAGTTGTGTCCAACCGAAGATGAAAGAAAACAAACAAAACCGATATATATATATATATATATATATATATATAAAACAAATATATATATTGAACAAAACAATTTTACAGTGGACATAGACAATAATACTTGTATGTGTGTGTGAACATTTGTGTTTGTCCTTTGGAGAGTGTTCGTACGTACGTGTATGTGTGCATAATGTTCATGGCGTTTTCCCACAAGTGGGAAACGCTATCTCCTAATAGAGCTTACATTGTAGTCGCTGAAATGAAGAAATGAAATAGGATTTACCTCACATCGACGCGAGGTGCGATGCGGCACGAGGCGTAAAGGAAAAAGAACGAGGCGAGAGGTCGCGCAGTATTTATAGTATAGGGAGAATGACCCTTAGTGACAATTTGGGAATTAAGGAGGAGATAACTCCGACAGATTATTCAGATTTTCCAACAGGACGCCATGCTGACCGGATTGACTAGATTTGCAGCATTCATCGATGACATCATTGTTGCAGTAACGAATCAAGATGAATTTTTGCAATGTTTATTTTTTTGTTTTCAGTCGAATTCAATAATACGGTTTCCGTGTTAAAGCTGAAAAGTATGAATTTTATCGAAAACAAATCAAATATCTTATTTTTCTTTTATTTATATCTTTTATTTTCGACAAAAATGGAAGACGACCAGATCCGGAAAATGTTGCAGCAATAAAAAACATGCAAGCACTGACAAATGTAACAAAATTACGTTCTTTCCTTGGCTTGTTTAACCACTACAGTACTTTTTTGGTCTGGACTTCATCGAGTTCTTGCACCCCTCAACAATTTTTTGAAAAAAGATGTTGCATGGGAGTTGTATGACGCGCGTCAGGTAGCCTTCAAAAAGGTAAAGCCTTTTCTTTCAATCTTTTGCTGACACATTACAACCCATCCGTGGATATTGTGGTGATCTCTGATGCTTCCAATTATGGTATTGGAGCTGTCATTTCTCACATTTTCCCTGATGGCAGCCAAAAGGGCAATAGCTCACGTATCCAGATCACTGTCACCAGCAGAGCGTAATTATAGCTAAATTGAAAAAGAAGCATTAGCAAATAGTCTTTGCTATTAAAAAAAAATTCCGCAAAATGCTGTAAGACGCCATTTCAATCTGATCACAAATCACAAGCGTCTTGTTAGTATTTTTGGATCTAAAAAAGGCACCCACAAAGATGTGCTACTATGCTGGTATATTATAATTTTTCTATAAAATATAATTCAACTAATACAATTGGTCATGCCGATGCACTATCTAGGCTCACGACTACACAAAATAAAGTACCAGAAGACTTGGTCATCGCAATATTATCTCTAGAGTCAAAAGTCACTTCAATGCTTGCATTCACTGTAAGAGCATTACCAGTCATTTATACAATGATCCGTGAAGCCACAATTTCTGATCCATTGTTAGAAAAGTGATATACTTTCATCGTATTAAATGGCCAGAAGTATGCACTGACAAAAGAATTCAGCTATTCTTTGAACGTCGATCTTCTTTGTCAGAAGTCGACGGATGTCTTCTTTTTGCGCAACGCGTGATTGTCTCATCTTCATTACTTGAAAGAGTGATAAAGCAATTCCATTATGGTCATCAAGGTATTAGCTGTATGAAATCCCTAGCACGCAGCTATGTTTATTGACCAAACATGGACAATCAGTTGGAGGAATTGGTACTTACATGTTCCAATTGCCAACTGACAGTAAAATCTCCCTGTTAAACTACACTCAGTTCCTGGCTTATCCTTGAATCACCCTGGTAACGCCTTCTCTTCACGTTGAATTTGCTGGACCCATCAAGGTGCAGAATTATTTTATCCTCATTCATGCCTACAGCAAATGGCCAGAAATTTTTGAGATAATTAGATAATTAAATTAAAACAGATCTTCAGTCGATTTGGAGTCCCACAGATACTAGTTTCTGATAATGGCATTGCATTTACTTCAGCTGCATTTTAAACTTTCTGTTCACAGAATGGTATTCAACACATTAAGACATCTCCTTTTCATCCACAATCAAATGGACAAGTGGAGTGTTTTGTAGATACATTTAAGGGAGCACTCTTCAAACTCGAAGGAGAAGAGAACCACACAAGAAATATTAGAAATATTCCTCTTAAGTTACACCCAATCCAAACGCACCTAATGGAAATTCACCATCTGAGTTTGTTTACATCGAAGGACGCGTTATAAGTCGCTCTGGAAATGTTACGTATGATGTGGATATACAGTCTTCAGTCTGGATTCGACATACAAACCAATTACGACCATCAAACCTTCCAGAGACCAAATTAATAAAATCCACTTTATCGCTGGGCTCTCTATTGGACACTTTCGAACTGTCTCAACAAAGTTTCCAGATAATGCAAAGTGGCAAATTTAGGACTCCAGCAAAAAGTGCAAGGAAATCCCATCGACTACAAAGTAAGCCATACTCACTGCAATTAAATACCCGACAAAATTCATACGAGCAGAGGGCTAAAAAGGGGAGGTGTTACTTACTTCCGCCTATAAGGACGATAACTCGAAATGCAATAGAGTTACGTCCCTTGTCCGTTAGTGGAAACGGAGCACTTCTGAATCCAACATGATGATAAGCAGATAGGCACGTGGAACTCATGGTTTAAATCCAAACAATCCTTGCTGTTCTCAGGCATTAAATGACTAAAAGTTATTTTATTATATGTTAAAATACACTTGTCCTTTATTTTTATTCGTTTTTGATCATCCCAAAAACCTGGGATATAACACATACGTTTTCTAATAAAAATTGCAAATTATCTTCATTTTTTTTGTGGGGGGGGGATTTAAAAAATTGTACAGATAAGTTATGGACTGTATCTATTTTAGATATCTGTGCAGATCCTTGCATCTACTACTCGGTCCGTGTTTTTAGTATAAATAGGAGGCAACGTTGTCGATGTCAAAGTTAAAGATAAATTCTTCCCTTGTCTCGTCTGTTTCTGGTAGTGCAAAATCTTGGTCTTCTAACGAAACTTAACTGCAAGTGTTCTTTGTAAAACCACATCATTTGCGAATATGAAAGTATTTTTATTGCATTTTATCCGCTGTCTTCTTTTCCTTTTTCTTTGCGGATATATTGAATATTTTAACAAGACCAAATCTTCACGCCGTCAATCTCCCACAATAGATAACCTTGAAACGTCTCTAGAAAGATTTTCGTTTACAATAACTCCACTAGTTTGTACCATGTCGCTGCCATTATTCAGGAGTTATTAAGTAACTGTTATTAGAATTTCATTTGAGAACAACTACTACAATGTTTTAAAAGTTCAAGTTCTAGTCTCTTTTCTGATTCTTGCCTCGACTTTCATCCCTGTTTTCAAATCCGGCTTCCAAAGCCTTGATCCTTGTCAGAGATAAGAATGTATTTTCTGACGAATGGGAGGACCGGGAAAGTGTATAGCAATTATGGAGGGAAAATATTTACGAGCCTTCTAATCTCGATAAATACGGAGAATATGCATCTCTTTGGCAGTGAGTATTGGACATCGTCTGTGATAACATCAGGTCGGCGACAGTAACGCCAGTCATCTTCGGAGCGTGTTTCAAGGAAGATATCTACATGCTGAGCTCTAAAGACAGAACGTCGGCCCTCTTCTTAAATGACCTGAGATCTGCTTCCTAGGACCTTAAAATTCTTCACTCAAATACAAACTACTTTCCTCCTCAACAAGAGCTCTGAAGAAATTATATGTGAGTGTTAACCCCTTAAGAACAATTTACTAGCTTAAAGAACTTTTAGGCACGCAGAGAAATATTTTGAGCAAGACTTTATATGAACACTTTTTCTTCCTTTAAGTTAAAAGAATTTTCTTCTCCCATTCTTTTTCTCATATTTTGTAAATATGCCTTTACCTTTTTTTTGTGTATGTAAATCGTTGTTACACCACGAGCAGGAGTCTAGGTCTTTATTCATCCGCCTAAATGAGAGAATTGTCCGCTCTAAAATTTCAATCCGTTGTTGCTTTTATCAATTCTGTCACTTTTAACTTTTTATGTGGGAAAGGACAAATTTACCACACTGTCTCTAATTTAAGGGGATTTCGGTTTACATATATGAGAATATCGATTATGTTCTGGATAGTATACGGACTGTAACATCTTTTTTCTTCTTTTTAATCATTTCACCCCAAGCAAGTCAATAAAGCCACAAAGTTGCAAGGGATTACTGACATTGAAAGAATATGATAAAAAATAGAACATTATTAAGACGAGAGAACAATAAAGGAACAGGAAATAAGACAACAGAAAATAACAATTGACATTGCATTTGAATTTTTGAAGATCAAAGCTGACTGGAAAGCAAGGAACCAAAAGAAAGTTCCACAAGTGAGAGGTGCGAGAGAAGAAACTGTTAGCAAAGAATTTATGGTGACCTCTAGCAATTTCAACTGTAGAATGGTGAGATTTAGTTGCCAATCTAGTATAGCGCTTAAATTTGTAAAGTCGAAGCTTCAAAGAGGGAAGACCACCAGAACAGTTACTATGAAAATATTTATAGAAAAGGCACAGGGAAGCTATGTGACGGCGGTGGGAAAGTGACTGAAGCTGAGATGCCAGGTCAGGACCGATAACATTACGTGTTCTTCTTTGGACTTTGTCAAGAATCTCTAGAAACACAGCAGAAGCGTTAGACAAGATGCGTCGGCAATATTCAATGCACGGATGAATGGTAGACTTAAAAAGTTGTAAAATAGCTTTTGGTATGAAGAAACTGTCTAGAATAGCGCTTCTTAATTTTTTTTTTTTTTTTATTTCCTGGCCCCATTTTTCATGACGAGATTTTTCACGGCCCCAGGTATCAACCAACTACCCTGAAAATGCATCCGTTGTCACTGCACGAGCCGCAACGGCGCCGCACGCGCGTTTTGTTATCGCAGCGCGTGAAATAACATATAAACTGAAATTCAAGAGTTTGAATTTAATTTTCGCCACCCCAACATTTCGCGTCGCGACCCCAAATGGGGTCTCAACCCATAGTTTAAAAAATGCTGGTCTAGAACGATACAGAGAAGCAACTTTCCTAGCAGATCTAAAAAAACATTCCCAAAGCATTTCTGTTTATCTAAGAAAAGAATCAGCATCGTTAAATGGTTAGCTATGGTATCTACTCCTATCTATAACAAAAAGCAATTCAACTGGAAACAAATATATATTTATTTATAGCATATAAATGATTAATATTTTTCAGCTATATAACAGATTACATTGGTACTAAAATAGAAAATAATTACTCCTAAACGGGTCTGGTCGGCTGAGGTATCTAAGGTAATTGTATAGTGCCTACTAACACCAGTAGCTGGGATGTTCAAACTGTCCAAAAAAGCCAAAAATGTTAATACTTATTTAGTGATAGTACTAATAATCTTGGGAGAGGCATGAATTCACCTCTCCCTGCATTCTATATATGTACTAAATTTGCCGGACAGCAGAAATTGAAATCAGCAATTTATGCTGAAGTAGCTTATATTTATTTAATATTAATATCTTTCTATAGGCATGAATCCACATCTCCCTGCATTATATCAATGTACAAGTGATGTAGGTATAGCATAATGAGATCAGTAGATTGAGTTCAAATTTAAGCTGTGGCTGCTTATGCTGAGTTAGTACTAACACACTTGAAAAAGGCATGGATTCACCTCTCCATGGATGCTATATATGTACTAAATGGAAATCAAATGGTTATTAACACATACTAATATCTTAAGAAAGGCATGAATCCACAACTCCCTGCATTATATATATACTAGTGGTGCAGGTATAGCATAATTGTTATCAGCACAGAATATGAAATAAGCAAAGTTAAAATGTAAGCTTGTTTTAATAACACACTTTGGAAAGTCATGAATCCATAACACCCTGCATTTTATATATATATATATATATGTGTGTGTGTGTGTGTGTGTGTGTGTGTGTGTGTGTGTGTGTGTGTGTACTAAAAAGACGTGATGTGACAAAACAATGGTTGTCAGTATAGAAAATAAAATCAGCAAACCAAATTCAAATTTAAAATTTAAGTTGAGTCTGATGGTATTGATTTGGTTGTAATATACTTGGGAAAGGCATGAATCCACCTCTCCCTGAATTCTCTATATATACTAAATCAAAATGGAAATGCTAGATAACAGAATGGTTATTGGTTATCTGTACAGAAAATAAGATCAGCAAACCAAGTTTAAATTTAAGCTGTGGCTTCTTATGTTGTTTTAGTACTAACATGCTAACAAAGGCATGAATCCACCCTTCCTTGCATTCTATATATGTACTAAATATCCTGTGACGATATAATGGTTGTCAGTATAGAAAATAAAATCAGCAAACTCAATTCGAATTTGAGACTGCTACTGGTGTTGACTTGGTACTAATTCACTTGGGAAAGACATGAATCCAACTTTCCCTGCACTCTATTAAATATCTTGACAAAAATGTCTTATCGCTAGCACAGCCAAGGGGAAAGGAAGTGGGTTAATTATCCCTTGAACAAATCACCTTTTCATTAGCTTACTACTCAATCGTTAATGCCGGTACATCTTTTTTCAACCTCGACAAGAGCCACTCATATCTCTATATATACATATACATGTGTTTGTGTGTTCCGCCATGTCATATTCCCCTATAAATCATGAAAACAGAAATGTTTTGTTTGTTTTTTTGTTTTTTTTTGGGGGGGGGGTTTGCTCATAAAAGTTTAGATTTGGCCAAACAATGACGCGGTCATAAATAACCTGACAGTTGCTTATCTTTGACCCATGACCATTACAGGAGAAAGAGGGGAATTTCTGTTGTTTTAAATTCAGAAATGCTGGATACAGATCAGATTATAATATAGCAGCTATTTACAAAACGCCTAAGAGATAAGACATTAAATGTATGTTGCCGACATTTGATTAACAGAAGACATAATAATATCATTTAACAGATACCGAGCTCAAATTACGGCTCAGTGTACTCGGGTTCCCGAAGCATTAAGACTATTGAGAAAGGTATAGATCCATATCCCTGTATTCTATCAGACTGCTATATATCTTGTTAAAATGTCTGGTCACTAGGCTTACAGCCATATCAAGTTGAAACACAAGTTCTCGCGCGGTCATCGAAGTTAAGCAATATCGAGCCTGGTTAGTATCTAGATGGGTGGCTACTTAGGAATACCAGGTGCTTGGATGTGCAGAAACCAAGCTCAAATTTCAGCTCACCTTGCTTGGGTTTCCGAAGCATTAATGCTATTGAGGAAAGCATGAATCCACATCCCTGTCAGATTGCTAAATATCTTGATAAAATGTCTTGTCATATCACATTGAAACAGCGATTCTTGTACGATCACCAAAGTTAAGCAATGTTGAGTCTGGTTAGTACCTAAATGGATGGCTGCCTGCTAATATCAAGTGCCTGTAAACTTGGGTGATAACGGCTCCTAATTGAAAATCGGAGAGTCGAGTTCCAATTCCAGTTGGGTTCGTTATATTCACTTACACGCAAATACCCTTGGGAAAGTTATGAATCCGCCTCTTCTCTCCTCAAGTTATGAGTTAAATAGTATGAATTCTATCAGTAAATCATTATTATCTTCAAAGAATTTAAATCTTGTCACTAGCATGTCACAATGCTTGATGGGGAAGAGAACAGATAAGTGAGAAGTTTGTCCACCATCTGTCTGGGCTGGAGCTGCTCAGTTCTCACTTTCCAAATAGAATTCAAAATCGTTTATACGGTCTTGTAGGGGAAAGACCTATTTTCCACTCTACAGCCTCTTTTCCCGCAGACGCAATGTCGAAAGCTTGTTGATACTCTATCGCTATTTCCATGGCAAATGTTCAGATGAGCTCCACTCTTTCGTTCCGCCAGTTCAGATATCTAAAATTAGGACTCTCCTTTATACACCCACAGAGTCTAATCACTAACATTTCCTGCACAAGAAGGACGTTCCACTCGGGCACATTTTTCCATGAGAGCTGCTACTCTGTGGGAATAAATTCCTGTGTGGATACTCTCCTGAACACTACAATTTTAACCTCTTCGAGCCAAGAGTCAATCGCGCAATTCAGTAACCCACTACCACAAGTGGCTCTTGAACCATGTATTGGATAAACACACACACACACACACATACATATATATATATATATATATATATATATATATATATATATATATATATATATATATATATATATATATATAGACAGACAGAGAGAGAGGAGAAAGACTGACAGACAGAGACGAGATAGATAAATGACATCTTATCGTAGCCCTTCGCTACTCTGTTTACGTGACATAAGATTGACATTATGTCTTCATGACCTTGACATCTGCTTCATTGCGTTGCTACACACCCTTCAATTTAAGTTCATTTAGATTTATAATAAGCCTGATGACGCTTTAGTTCTTTCAGCGTTACGAACCTAGTCGGAATACACTTTGTGGAGATTTTATACCTTTTATATTTCGTAGCACATCTCACTTTATTTTTCTTGAGAGTTTTAGTACTTTACAGGACCAGTTAATGTTTACATTCCTTTTCCGTATAACACGGCGAGACAGCCCTTTTAAGTTACAGTCTGCCAATTCGACGCTAGTTGGGCTTTCCTAACTATTTTTACTTCCGGCATTCTTGGTGTTGCTACTTCCGGCTACTATCTTACTTATAACTTATCTTCAGCGTTCCTCTCTCGCCGTAGATGTGAACTTAAATTTCGAACTGTGAAACTTACATGCTAATTTAACCTACAAGGTCTCTGGTCTGTAGTCTAAATAAATTTTGTATTAATTTTAAATATCCTCGTTCTGTTGTCCATTTTTGTCCCGCCTGTCATATTTCACGTCTTTGTTTTTAAAATGTTGGCGGGCCTCTTGTGACCTCTATGCCTTATTGGGGTGCACAGGCCGTGTTATATCGCCCCCCCCCCCTTTGCAGGGTGTCCACTACAATCCACAAGATCACTCCAGACTACATGTAAAATATGTACATACGATCTATTGCTAAATATGTTGCAAAAAAACGGTCAGCTCATTGTACCGTTCCTGAAACTGTCTCCACCTGCCATACTATATATTTCCAGGAGCCAAATCAGACCAAAAATGGAATATTGTTGCCATATTCCTCACTTGGTAGACCTCAAAATAGTGGTCTTGTAGGAAAGAAGATTTATTTCCCACTCTACATCCTCTTTCCCCAAAAACGCAAGCCTATCGCTACTCTATCACTATTCCCATGGCAAATGTTCAAACAAGCTCCAGTCTTTAGCTCCACCAGTTCAGACTTTTACAGCTGAGACTCGCAATGCTACATCCACGGAGTTGAATCACCTAAATTTCCCCTTTATTCCATTTGTAAGCAAGAAGTTCCATTCAGACAGCTTTTTCCTGAGAGCTGTTACTTTGCGGAACAATCTCATGCATGGATGCTTCCTTGAACACTACCATCTTAACCTCTTCAATTTAGTGTTCGATTTTTATCTATCCTCCTTATCTTCATGATCTTCACTTCCTTCTACCTCATCTTGGATTCATATAATATGTCTCATTCAGTAACTCTCTACCATGAGTGGCTCTTGAGCCGTGTAATGGGTGAACTTAAATATATAAAAACAACTGTCCCATAATTATCTTAACTTCTCAAGTATTAGTAACAGCAAAATTGCTATTACACTTATTGTTAACCTTGACAGGAGCTAGTCCAAAACTAAGCTCTGTAAATACCTAGTAAACGTGATTCTCGTTATTTAATGAGTCCCGTAACGCATTAGGGTTGTAAGAGAAGCATAAGTGCTGCAGCCATAGCAGCAGTGGTGTGTCTAGGGCAGAGATGGTGAACCACTGACCTGCGAGTCATGAACTGACCCACCATAAACATTTAATGACCCACGTGGAGTCAACAAAATGACATCACGAAATATGGCTCGCCATGGACTCTATAAAATCAACGACCAGGCATCGCCTTGATATGCATATGTTTGCTGTATGCGTTAAGCTGGAGGAAGCAAATTATGAACCTCGAATTAAAATATTAGCAACTAAGATGCAGCGATAAGGTTTTTTTTTTCATTAAGAAAATATTGCTAGGTATGTTATAAAAAACTTATTCCCTACTAAATTTAAGTTCTTGGGTCAAACACAGAAACATAGTAGGAATTGGAAGTCATAATAGGCACAAATGACAAAATAAGACTCAACCACTGCGTTAAATTTTAAAGGGAAAACACTTATTACACAAGTACAAAAAAGGTACAAATCCAACTTTTTCACAAAAAATTCTTTTTGTACACCTGTTAGGGTTGCATAAAGGATTCTGATAAAAATGATTACCACAGAAAAATTAAAGTTTGTGAAAAGACAAGGATTTTAAAAATGTCGATAAGAGAAAACAATTCAAGAAAGCCGAAAACAAAGGTGCCACCACCTTTCAGAAAAAAAGGGAAACACCTACTTTTACTTGCCCTACGAGCATCTCTGGGACATATAGTCATTTTAGAAAAGTCTCTTTTAAATTGGGAAAAAATTCTCTGAATTCTTTTCATTCTTTGTTGTCCAACCGCAGAATAATTTTCACTGGAACTTCAAAATTCTTTAGTCTCTCTGCAGCTGGCTGGTAACGTTGTGCCTTCTTGACGCTCTCTTCTTGATGTCAAATGCCTTGATGTTGATTTGCCTTGTCCCCTTGCTTTCAAAATGTCTTGTCATCTAGTGACCTGAGTTCTATTCGTTCAGAAATTTAGGCTCACAAAGCACCCCCCCCCCACTCACCCATTTGGTTCTTACTAGGGCTTCACATCATCTAGGCAGCGAGGATCTCCAGACGAGGCTATGTCGAAGGGCAGAGTCTCGTCTCGGGAAGTAGCTACCTGACCCCGTTTTATACGGGGTCTACGGGGAATTTTTGGCCGAGCCTATGGGTTCGGATACCCCACATTAAATTCGGCCTTGTGCCACATCTGACCGCGTGGGGCGGTTAGTAGATAACCTGCAGTTGGAGATTCATTGTGGAATTCATTTGACTCACTTTTAGCAGTTGACTACTTCTTCTATGCTCTGCTGGCGTATCTTATATGTGTTGTTCGTGAACTAAGTATTATCGTGCATTACCAACCTTCGTTTGATTATTCAGTAACCTAGGTTACAACAATTACTTAAGTCATGTTATTTGAATAGATTATAACTTCTTTTCCCCAGAAATGCAATCAGGAACCCAGTCTGGTATACTAATGTAGATTTAGTATGGAATGCTGATTCTAAATAATGAGATCAACCAAAAATTGGTCAATTGGAATCATAACCATCATGTTAGACACCATTCCAAATCTACTCCAGAAGTTCTTGGATTTTTAAAATAGAGAAACTGAAAAAAAAATAAAAATACTATAACTGCCATTCTACTGCAGTAGGTTGCCTTTTTTCTGCAGTGGAACCAAGATTATAGAACTTAGTCTGTCCTGCTAATCAACACATTTGTGCATAAATAACAAACCTGATTAGAATTCGAACACGGTTCTCCAATTTCTCATTTTGAGCCTATATCCACTGCATCAGCGGGAGGTACAGTTAGCATAATGGTTACTGCCAATAAAAATGGCGTCTTTGAACCAAGTTCAAATTCTGACAGAGGCTGTTTGCATTCATTTGGGAAAGGGATGTAGCCCTCTCTTCTCTTCCTATAAGTGAAATAGTAAGGTAGTCAGGGCTCTTTAACCTTGTTACTTCTACCAGTATAAGCGAAGGACAACTCTGAATTCAATACCGAATTATAGAGGGATGGGCACCGACAGGTTACCAAAAATGACCTGCCAACTCTGGACGAGAACAAGACAGTCCATTCCTCTTCAGGCTGGTTTTGAATTCAGATTTTTCCCTTCTCCTAGACTGGTTGTCACCTCAAAGCAAGAGAGCCCTGTCTCCTCTGTTATTTTACCCATAGATGGAGAAAGATGGATTCATACCTTTTCCATCACTATTAGTGTTAAGTGAATGAAACAGAATTAGGAAGGAATTTCCATGCTAATAACCCTTATACCATCCATACTGCCATATAGGCGACCCTACCTCAAGCTTTATTCCTGCTGTTTTCAACTCACTTTTGTCAGATGAATGATGAAATTTAGCTTGTAACAGTATCTAAAAAAAATATTGAAAATTCATTATTTTCTTGGGGAAAGTATCAGGTTGAGAAGAGTCAAAGATGCTTCTAACATTGTTTTCAAATACTTGGGAGTATTTCTTTTTTTCCATTTTTTTTTATTTTACTCTACATTTCAGGTTTGCTACAGATTGTTAATAGATCTTCCTTAAAACGATTTTCACTTCAAGGTCAAGGATACTGAAGAAAAATAAGAAGGTTAAAAAAAAATAGGAACTGAGGAGAGTAACCACAAACACGATTCCCTTTCATGCTACATACAAACTATCTCTACTGCTGTAGATGATTAATACGATTTATTATAGATTAGTGCTTACTAAGACTACTACTCACTGCATAGTAGTACAGTGACACACACGTGGCCTTGTGCCAGACTAAGATTACTTTGGTAATTATAAGAATCTCTGCTGTAGAGTAATGGTTAAAAATCCAATCTCATTAAACCGTTATTGTGTAGCGAGTTGAATCCAAACTCAGTACTTCACATATGTGGCCTTGTGCCAGAATAAGATTACTTTGGTAATTATAAGGGTCTCCACAATGAATTAATCGTTAGCAATTCAGTTTTATTAGACCATTACTGCTGTGTCGTGAGTTGAATCCCAACTGAGTGCTCCACATATGTAGCCTTGTGTCAGACTAAGATTACCTTGGTAATTATAAAAGTCTCTACTGTAGAGTAATGGTTAAAAATCCAATCTCAAGTTGAATCCTAACTGGGTGTTCCACACATGGGATCTTCTACTAGACTATGATTATCTTGGCAATTATAAGATTCACCACGATGGTAAGTAATTTAGTCTTATTAGACCTTTACACATGTGTAGCAAGTTGAATACTCACTTGGTGCTCAATACATGTAGTCTATAGTTCAATAAGAAAAGTCCTTGTAGATAAAACTATCATTCTAAAAACATCCAATTGGGAAAGATATTTAAAGATAAGCCAAAAACATATCATAGAACTTATGGTTAATTCTAGCCATTTCAACTATAAAATGATGAGACCTAACTGCCAATCTAGTACTGTGTTTAAATTTGTAATTCTAGGTACCAAAGAGGAAAATTTATCAGAACAATTACCAGGAAAATATTTATAGAAAATACATAGGGAAGCCACATTAAAATGATGGGAAAGAGACTGAAGTTGAGATGCCAGATCAGGATCAATAACATTGCAGATTTTTCTTTGAATTTTATCAAGAATCTCTAAATATATAGCAGAAGCACTAGACCAGATATGGTAGTAACATTCAATGCATGGACAAATGGTAGACTTATAAATGTATAAGATAGATTCTGTTGAGAGAAATTGTCTAGCACAACACAGTAAATCAACTCTCCTAGCAGCAGACCTAAGAATTGATTCAATATAATCTTGCCACTTCATGTCAGTTGAAAAGTGTTAGACCAAGAAGATGCAAGGAGTCACTCTCCCGGAGGTTAGCATCAGCCATTCTGATGGAAGGCAAAAATGGTTCTCTAAGACAATTAAAGCAGAGCAGTTGGTTGTCTTTTAAAGGGACCCATCGCGGAATTACTGTTTTCTCCCAGCACAACTAAGAATTTCTACTACTACTAAACAACCCGGCTTAGAACATGAACAGGAAAATATACTAACAACAAACCCCTTGAAAATGGCTAATGAACTGGCCAAAAACATATTCACTATGAACAGTGTTACAGGCTTTGTCCTCATAAAAGATAAAACTGTAAGAAATGAAGAAAAACCACCCTTCTTCGCCCGATCCAACATTTACCAAAATACCAAATATTCGCAGGTGTCCTACTGAAACACCTATGACATAAACATTTCATATAGACAAAATGTCTTTTTAACTTCTATTACAAAAATATATAAAAATTTAACATGAAACGGTGGAGCGGATGAACCCAATAACAAAAATAAAAAGGAAACAAAACATTCAAACTGAAATAAAATTGCTAGTAAGACCCACCCACACCACAGAAAAATAAGAGCGGCCGCTGTCTGCCGATAAACAGAATCAAGAAGCTCGTCCGCTAGTAGCAAGAAAATAAATTACGGAATGTGAAAATGTAAAAGGCTGACCAAGGAATATTAACACGGACCATAACAAAAGAGAACGCCAATAACCACAATCACTCTTATTAACTTGGTGAACAAATGAGTCTATGTTAACCAGGGACAGTGTCCAACAGGAATCCGCCCCGTTGTGTCCATAGTAAAAGATTGTAAAATTCCCTCCATTCACGTCACCCACATCACTATTTCTTGTCTTACACAAAAATAGAAAGGGGTGTATATACTGAATTCATTTACTATCCGTATGCAGGCGGTTTGTTCTCGGTACCAGTCCTGAATAATGTAAATATTCTTCCCAAATAAATCGAGCTTGTCCTAGCATCTGTCTATATTTCTGAGATGAGGTATTATGTACACTATTTACATTGTTTGGACTATAATCCTCATTTTTGTTGCCATATTTATCACAACGTTCCGGCCGTTGTACGCTCCGGCCTTTTTCAGGTGGTTGGAATGTCGAACTGAACCCTTTATCCTCAAGGACACATGGCACAGTGGATAAAGGCATTAGTTAGATCCAGTGACAGGGCCCAAAGAGTGTGAAGTTCAATACCTGGTTAAGGCAGTAGAGAACTTGGAGAGGGGAATTAACAGGAAATAACTGATAACTGACATCCATTAGACATGGCACATGGAACTAGAACAGTCTACTCCAGCGAGTGAAATAAAGGGTTCAGTTCAACATTCCAACCACCTGAAGAAAGCCAGTGTGTACAGCAGCTGAAACGTGAATATAGCAACAAAGTCCGAATAATGTAAATAGTGTACATAACACCTCATCTCAGAAATATAGACAGATAATGCAGGTAATATAATTGCTATTGCAGTAGAAAGTTGAATTGGTGAACTGAGTCCCAATTCCCGATAAGTTGGTGTCATTCATTTTCGCACAAATGCCTTTGTTCTTTCTGCCTGTGGCACATTATACAATCCACATAACTTCAGTATTTCAGTTATTGTGCATTTTTTTCAACTGACACATCCCCACAATTGGCTCAGATAGCTGAAGGGTTGAGTGTTCTTACTGAGTCATCATATCTAGACTGGTTGCCAACAAAGTTTAGTGAGCCCAATCAGTCCTGCTATTTAAACCTTAGCTAAGGAGAAAAGATGCATTCATCCTTTTCCCAAGGTTACTTGTGCAAAAGTGAAAGTAATAAACTCAGAATTCAAACTCATCTCACCAATTTCACTTTCTAAATTGTTAACAATTACACTATGAGTTAAATAGCAGGGTAGACTGAAATTTCTAGCATTGGTTGGTAACCAGTATAAGAGAATGACTACTCTGAACTGAAAACTGTGGAGAAAGCAATGGGAAACCACTCCACTAATTTTCCCAAGAAGTCATGGCAATTCACATATATTAAGAAAGAGGAAGCTGTGGATAACAGTGATCGCCTATGTCCCAAAGGCACATGGCATTAAAGAAAGACACAGTTTGGGTTGAATAAAGTCCTTTTGAATTTTATTAATAAGGTTCAGTTCTTTATATTTAATAAATATGAACACCAATTATCAACTACAAACAAACGATGCAATTCAATTCCAATGATAATGTATCTGTTTGATTGATTGATTCATTTTTTACAGCTTATCAACCCTTTGCAAGTTATTTAAAGCCAGAAAATATTTTTAGATTGTAATAATTTTTTTTTAAGATACTAATAGTTTAGTGATACAAGTTTTACTAGTTAATGGTCTGAGTAGTTGGAAGTAAGGCGTAGAGCTCATCTGAACATTTGCCATGGAAATAGCAATAGAGTATTGATTAACTTTTTTTCCTGTGGGGAAAGAGGCTGTAGAGTGGAAAATAAGTTTTTCCCCTACAAGACCACATAAACGATTTTGAATTCTATCACTTTTTGACAACTGCCAAAACTGTCCTTCTCAGGACAATGTGCTTCACATTCACTACATGAACATGCAGAGATATTTTTATTATGTCTACATTATATCTATGTATTCATGTAGACATGAATACATAGATATTTTATTATGTCTACATGAACATGCAGAGATATTTTTTCCTAGTGCACTGTAATCTTATTTTTGTTGATGTATTTCTTTAATGCAAATAAACTAGGCACCATCTTTTTTTATACAAGTCTTCATTTTGTTTCTTCTTGTCTTCTATCATTCAAGTTCTGCTTGTGGGCCAATATACCACCCACAACAAACTGACTGCTACCAGTCTATTTCATCCAGATCGTCAGTGCATTTCTGCCGTAAACAAGGCTTTCCCAAATCTCTTCCAAACTGGAACAGGATAATTTTTTTTTTCACAGAGCCCAAACAATTTAATCTCTAAGGATACACAAGAAAAAGGAATAAATTTATTTTTGCCATTACAAAAATTGAAGTCAAGTTTAATGACTAAAGTGCAGTTGTTGTTTTGAGGTACAGAGCCTTTTCAAAGTTGATCATGATTAATGTAACTGGTAGCCTCATATCATTCTCTGCATTTGGCCTGTTCCTACAGGTTGCCATGGATAAATTGTCATCTAAATGACACAAAAAAGAAAATAACACTGACATCTCTTTTTAACAGATATATTTACCAAAATTACACAAAAATATATTGAAATACTAAAGAGTAAATGTATTTCGATAAAATTGCCATTGACTTCAAGCACAGCTTTCAGATGGTTTCAAAATCTCCTGCATCTCTTCTGGACGGTCTCCTTGTTTAAGTTGGTGCATGCTGCTATAATCCTTGCCTTCAGTTCATCTTTGGTGTAACAAGGAGTTTTGTTGCTCCCTCGTGCCCACACATAATAATTGCAGTCTGGGGAGTTAGATGGCCAGATATAAGGGGTGATGTGGATACAGAAATTGTCTGACAACCATGACTGGGTTCTCCTGCTTGTGTGGCATGGTACAGAATCCTGTCACCAGATATAGGGTCTTCTATCAGCCACTCTCTTAACCCTTAGGGTAGCACTAACTCCTCAAGGCACTTAATGTAGGTCACCATGTTGAATTTGAGGCCCTGTGGGAAAATGAATGGAGGTATAACATTGATATCACTAGCAATCATGCCAAACTCATTTGTAATCACCATTAGACTCATTCAACTCTTTCCAAATCCTCTGCACTGTCTTCAGATTGACACCCGAACACTCTGAAATGTTCCTATTGGGGCTTTTGGCATGAATGCCAAACAGTACAGCATGCTATTTCCAAATTTCTGGTGGATTGAATTGTGTCATGGTGCACTTTTTCTCACAGATGGTGCCCAACTGGCCATACTATACTGTGCAGTCTACAAAATCAAAAACAATCAATGCATGCACATGAAATTAAAAATACAAAATGGCAACAATTTACTCATTGCACAATGTATATATAGTTTTAGTAGATGCATACAATGAAAATGTCTTTCACAGTAAGTTGTCAGAAATCTTATAAAAAATTCCATAGCTTGAACAGCAAATTTTGGATAATCTTCATGAAGCTAATCCAAAACTTTGATAAAATAATAAATAATAGAAAGGTTTACAGAGTTCCTGATCCTTAATCATGGAGCTCAATAGCTCTGCAGAGCCCACTTTGGGAAATCCTGCTATAAATTAATTTACATTGAATTCCTATAGTAAAATTATTCAGAATGCAGTTCTCTAATTAGTAATATTTTTACCTAGTCCATTCTTGTATAGCTATGTTATGTTTTTATGGCATCTTCTGTTGTTTATTCATTTAACTGGTTGGCTGGATTTTCTAGTATTTAAAGCCTTTCTTTTTTTTTCAATCATGATAAACTAAGTGGACATCATCATTTTATCAGCCTGTCATTTATAGAAGCTTACAAATTTGAATCCAGTTAAAAATAGTTTCTGCTAAATTCAGAATATTTAAATGCAGTCTTTAATTTTGTAAGTAACATTGTATTTAGTTATAGCAGGTGATCCGAAAGTCTTGACATCCCTACCAAAATGTAATGAGAACAAAAGAAGAACAAGTAATACAGTAATACAAAGTATATATACTGGATTCAGTTTATTCACTTTTAAGGAGAGAGTTTCTTATGAATGTGTTGTGGAGCTAATAAGGATGTTGACCCAACAAGCTTACATGTGTTCAAAGAAAGGTGTGCACAGCCAAGACAATGAAGAGAGAAAGGCAAAGGTTTATATTCTAACCAAACATCAGTTTTATTTTGTTAAAATGACACGCGTTTTTTAATATACAACAAAAACAGAAAAAGATTTGCTGGATGAAATGTCAGGTTTGTGTAAACTGGATTGGTAATCTTTAGTGAAACTGATGACTAAAGTTCAAAGTGTTTTCAAAATCATAATTATTCCTTGACCTTCTATACATAGTTTTGGTTTATGAAGATAAGGTAATGAGTCATTTAACTAACTGGTTGGCTGGATATTCTAGTATTTAAAGGCTTATTTCCACATTTCAATCATGATAAACACAGTGGCCATCATCATTTTATCAGCCTGTTGTTTATAGAAGCTTACAAATTTGAATCCAGTTAAAAATAGTTTCTGCTAAATTCAGAATATTGAAATAAATGCAATCTCAAATTTTGTAAATAGCATTGACTTTGTCTAGACATTAAATCATTAAAAATTAAAAATGAGAAAATTATGGTCTCTATAAAAGTGAATCAAAACTGAGAAGTCTTATTTAAACTAAAATGTCCTATTGGTAAAGCGTGTTGAAAATCTATTTCATAATAGAAAACACAAGATTTTATATATTTTGTATATCACAACCTCCTCTTCTTAACAGTAAGATATTCTGTTATCATAGTAATTGCAATATATATTCCATAATATAAAGCACAATGTGATTTTATATATTTATTGGTAACACAGCCCAATATCCTCTTCTAAGAAATAAGATATTCTATTATTATGGCAACTATAACAATTATTCAATAAATGTGATTTTATATATTTATTGGTTATGCAGCCAATATTATTATCAATATGATATTCTGTTATTATGGTAACAGCAAAATCTATTTTTTAATACAAAACACAATGTGATTTTATATATTTATTGGTCATACAGCCCAATCTCCCCTTCTTAACAATAAGTTAGTCCATTTTTATGGTAACAGCAATGCTCATTCTATAATATAGAAACACAATGTGATTTTATATATCTATTGGTTGTACAGCCCAATGTCCTCTTCTTACTGATGAGATATTTCATTATTATAGTAACAGTAACACCTGTTCCATAATATTGATCACAATGTGGTTTTATGTATTTGTTAGCTTTGCAGTTCCAATCGCATTTTCAGTTATGAGATATATAATTAACGTGGTATGCAGCCCAATACCTCTTTCTTAGTAATGAGATATTCAGTTATTCTGGTAACAGGGGCATTTGTTCCATAATAAAAAACACACACATAATGAAACTTGGTATATGTATTGGTTATGCAGTACAATCACCCCTTTTAGTTATGAGATACTCCATTCTTATGATTACAAAAACATCTATTTCATGATAAAAAATACAATACGACTTTACATATTTCTTGTTTACATAGCCCAGTTACCCTGATATTACATTGTTATTACTCTCTGTAAATGTGACTATGCCACATGCTATCATAACAACATAATATCTCATTAATAAATAGAGGTGATTAGGCTGCTATTACATTTATTTTTTCTTAATTTAGTATTTTATTTCTGTGATGAATAATATGCTTTTATTATTTCAACCTATGACTCTCATCTTGGTTGATATAGATGTTATTATAGATACAATGTTTCAGCCAAGTATTGTTTGGACATCTTCAGATGTTCATTGATTTTGGTTGATATGGGTATCTAAGTTTGTTCCTGCTAAATCAGTGTTTCACTATCATATATATCACATCCACTATATTGCAGTAACACAAGTATAACCAACTCATATCCACTATGCCACTTTCCCAAAGAACATCAGTGGTACTTTTTTCTTTTGTTTCATGTTTGTTGTGGATATTTTAAATTATGTCGTACTGTGTTGTTCTACGACATGTGATCAGTAGTCAACTTCCAGCCTGTCTCTTAGTTTATTATCCACTTTATACCTTTTCCACTTAACATATGCGAATAGGTACAATCCTATTTACCAATCTGCTACACTTCCCTGAACAGAATTGGTTTAATGACTTTGGTTGTTCTCAAACTTCTACACCTTCTTTCCTCCTCTCCCCCTTGAGGTTTAAGTCCTGTTCTTTTTAATGGAAATCTTTCTCATTTCATATTCTTCTGTGTCACTCCTGCTATTATCCATAGGCTCATCTTTTATTGCATTGTCCTGAAGATCTCGTCCTTTCTTCTTTGTCAAGGTCTTCCATCAGGATGTCTTCCTCATCAATGCTGGGTCTTAATTGATGAGAACGGGCCATTAGGTTTTTTCCTTTCTTTGATATAATGTTAGGTTCCCTTTGCGTGATGAAACTAGCTCTTGCAGGACTTGCTCCTTTGTCTTTCTTATACCACACATTAAAATGACTTAGCAAGTTTAAATCTGACTTACATGCAACAACAGAGTTAATTCTCATAATAAAAATCCTGGGTTATTTATGCAGAAAATATAATTAATGCAATTGCAAACTTAAATATTTCCATTATTTTTTGACGGGGATTTTCTAAGCATAGTTTTTCATGCATTACAGGGCCAAAGTATGGAGCAACCAGTGAGAATAAAACTCACTATTCATTTTATAACTAATGTAGTAAATCAAGCATGCTAACCTTTATACCATGTCAAAGTCCCTAATTTTTGAATGGTACAAGTAAACTAATTGAAAAATACACTGCCAATGCAAGGGAGATAGCGTTCGTAAAAACACTTACCAATATTATAAATATTACAGTCAAAATCACTTGGCATATTTTATAGTAAAATCATTATTATTGCTATAAAGTTTCTTTTTTATTACCTGAACCAGTTACATTGAAATTATCTATAGCAACAATGGCATTTCATATATTTTACTTTTGCAATGATTATGTTCACTCTTCAAAGACTGAATAAAGAATCGCAATTTTACTTTAATCCAATAAAAGGAGGCATTTTCAATCAGTAAATTTGCCTTAAAAAATCATAAGTATTTTCTAACCAATCACAGAAGATCCAACTTTTTAAACCTATCGCGAGCCTATCCAAGCCTTTGTAAGATTATGTTAGCAACGTTTATTGAAAATATGAGACTAAATTTTTCATATGTAAAATAATAGTTTCTAGACTTCATCAAATTAACCTTAACCATGGAGGGTTTTTTAAGGGATTTTTCTTTCAAAAAATTGATCTTCTTCTCGGGAATATGAGGGACACTATGTTCTCCCTTGTGAGTTGAGCATTTATATAACATGCTGTCACCAGCTTGTCTTGTTCATATCTATATCCTAAGTTCAGTTGGGTTCACATCATGTTTATATTGCCACTGTACTGCTTTAATAAACATATTATGAACAGTAGGTCTGAGGGTATAAAAGCAGGTGAAGACTTAAGTAACTATCTCTTCCTGTTTTCCCTCCTTTCAAAGTTTGCGCCATCAACTTTTCAACTTTGTTAATTTTGTTAAATAAATGTTACCTTGCATTGCAAATCAATTGGTCTCTGTTATTTGCAGGTACCTTCTTGCCACCATTAGTTCATGTAAAATATTCTTGTAGAAACCTTATATATTAATTATAGATGTAGCCAATACACTAAACCACTATCATCCTTTGAGGCCAGATTCTGCATGTGGTGGCCTTGAGAACACCTTCAAGATCAACCCTCCAATGCCTTTACTTTTTTTGATGTTCTGATGTAATACAGAGTACAAAGCTTACATTGGTATTTCTAAGCATTAACCCAGTTCATATTGGGTTCGCCACAGAATTTATTCTACCTATAATAAAACATACCAATACCCTGAATCCAGTGACTTATTTAAATCAAATGAACATGGATTTATAGACATTAAATTAAGACATTAACTGTTTAGATAAAACCTTTTGAATATTGCCGCCATATCGATTCTGGTGCTTCTGCTATATATGCAATGATTCTTCATAAAATTCAAAGAACAGTCTGCAATGTTATTGGTCCTGACTAGGCATCTCAGCTTCATTCACTGTCCCCCTGCCATAATATAGCTTCCCTGTGGTGTTTCTATAAATATTTTCATGGTAATTGTTCTGGTGAGCTTTACTCTTTGACTGGACTATTAAGTGTATATTGATAATTTAGTTTTCTCAACACTAGAGTATTCTTAAACATTTGCTTACAGACTATCCATGTTTGCTGTTGTAGAGTAAGTGGAAGTTAACTGTTTCAAATCAAAAGATCAAATGACAAAAATAAACACACCATGCAAAGACTCTTTCAAACATATTTCAAATTTTCAAATTAATAAAAATATAGACTAGCCATTAAAATCAGCTCCAGCCAATAAATATACATAGATTTCTGGAGCGTACACAAAGTCATATAAACCAGACATCTATTCAACTCAGCAGAGAGACTTAGAGCAGTAAAGAGACATGAGTTCTTGTCACCCAACTCCACTTTCTCTCTTCCTCACTGAAAGACTACTGATGTAATGGAATAACCTGTCACCCCCGTTAGTGACTACACTATAGGTAGTAACTACCTATAAGTATCTGTAAGTCAACGGACTACAGAGTCTAACTGGAATCTTTTCAGCTATACGGTCGAACTCTCTGCCTGAAGGCAGAGAGGAACCCAGACAACGCTACGCCAACGGGCAGAGTCTCATTCGGGGAGGTAGACCGACCCAATCCCATTTATGCAGGTTCTACGGAGAATTTTTGGCCGAGCATATGGCCTCAGATAACCCATGTTAAATTCAGCCATGTGCCACATCTACCCTCATGAAGGGGCTAGTAAATATTGTCTAGCTGGAATCTTTTCAGCTATATGGTCGAACTCTCTGCCTTCGGGCAGAAAGGAACCCGGATGGCAGTCTCGTTCGGGGAGGTAGACGAACCTGATCCCGTTTATGTGGGTTCTACGGGGAATTTTTGTCCAAGCCTACGAGTTCGGATGACCCACATTAAACTCGGCCTTGTGCCACATCTACCCTTGTGGGGAGGGGGCTAGTAAATACCGTCTAGCTGGAATCTGTTGAGTACAACTCAGACTTAAGCAAGAACTACCGACCTTCCAATAGTAGCACTCACTACTGGATTGACTTGCAACGACCTTGTGTATAACTGTTACCTTTATTCTTATTGTATTGGTTTTTACAATAAACCTTTATTTTATCCACTGTGTTTTTCAAGTATATATTCCTATTAGCACCAAACATAACAACTACTTATGTTCATTTCCATTTCAGTCAGAAAGGAGAACTTTCTAAATACAAACTTTTATTTCATGATAGTAGTTACAGTTAAAAAAATTGTATATTTTATGTTAAATAGAAATTGTCTTTTCATTTGAACACACAGCAATCCTTTCTCTCATTTTTTATTTAATAAACAGTGACTCATGGAATCTTTCCTCAATACTGTCCTACTACTGCCATACTCATTGTCAGGAATACTGTGAAAAATGAATGAACATATAACATACCACAGACATGCATTTATTAGTAATTTAATTTAATGTTATATTTTCAATGGGATGGATGAGATTGTCTCTTTCTAACAAGTGACATCATTCTTAATTGTTCCTATTAGTATACAGGTAGGAAGGAAGCCGAACAATTGCAGGTATATGTACAATCCAAAGATGTTTGTTTTATAGAATGGCCCAATTGATTTACAGTTTTTCCAATTGCATATCAACTTTACAAGACATGAATTGCATATCATTGTTTGGGATTGCTTCAAGATTCAAGTGTTTTTTTTGTTTTTACAAACCTCATATTTTCTTTTGCATGCACCAAAAGGTAAGCAGACATCCATTGGAGAAATTTCATTCTACACTTGAAGTTAATTTCACTTATTTCAGGAATAACCACTTTTGTTGCAAGGTGTGGACATTTCTCAGTAAATATGTAATGACTCCTGGTACATATGCAACATGAACAACATTTGATGGACTTTTCGGAGTGCGGGTGTTTATATAAGAATAAAGTGTCACTGTTGACACTTATGTTTGAACATAGATCGCAAGTTTAAGAAACACAGGCGATCTCATTATACATTAGGTAGATCACATGACCGTAGTGGAAATGCTTATATAGAGGAAGTCGCGTGACATATGAGGTAATCTATTTCTCCTCTATCTCTATTGCTATTCAGACGACTATTCTCTTTTCACTATACAACACGTACAATTACTACGAGTATTATTGTAAGACGTCTGATATGAGTATTATTCATCAGCGTATTATAATGGTACCTGCGATTACAAAGTGTCCTACTACATTAACATTGATGAAGTATCTAACAAGTATACGTTGCCATCATAAGACTGGCAACAAAGGGTCGTTTTTAATGGCATAACACAGAGTAAATATAAGAAACAAAAACATAGAATTAATGTATGTATCAACAAAAAGGAGTTACGTTAATGTGCACACAATTGAAAAGGAAAAGAACTATACATTAAAACTTAGCTATTAAAGAATGTACTTGTGTGTGTGCATGCGTGTGTGTGTGTGTGTGTGTGTGTGTGATACACAAGTGTATGTAAGTTCAGTCATCAGTGGTCAGGGGAAACAAACTTGATAAACTCTTTCAGTAATAATCATTAGTACATCAGCAGTTCACCTAGAAAAGCAAAATCCATATTGCTTGTCTGAAGGAAGGCCCTGTGATATGTGATGTTTAAACAATTCAGTGTTATTGATTAGGGCTTCTAGTAGTTTATCAACAATAAAGATTTGATAGTAGAAATATTATGGGAATCACCCCTTTTGTTGCAAAGTGTGCACGTTTTCCAGTAAATATTTAAAGGTTTCTAGCACATTTGAACTACAAACAATATTCAGTGAACTCTTAAATATAAGAAACAAAAACATGGAATTGAAACAATTAATTAATGCATGTATTTTTTTTTTTTTTTAAGCTTATCACCCCAAGCAAGGCTGGAAGCCACTAGCATGCAAGGGGTTACAGAAGGTTTGGAGGAAGAGCAGATAGGAGTGGTAAAGGAGAGGATGTGGAGAAAGATAGTGGATCGATCAAGGCAAGGGGATTACAGAAGATTTGGAGCGAGAGCAGATAGGAATGAAAGGTGAAAGGATGTGGAGAAGGGAAGTGGATAGATCAAGGCAACTGGAGATGTCGATTGACGTTACACTTAAATAGTTGGAGATTGTATTTGTCAGGGAAACAGGAATAAGGAAGGGAGTTCCACAGGCGAGATGTGCGAGACATGAAGCTATTGGAGTAGAAGAGACGTCTACATCTAACAGTTTCAACGATGAACGGGTGGGAACGGGATGCCAGCCTTGTAGGACGTTTAAATTCATGAGGCCTAGGAACCAGCAAAAGCAGCTCATCGGAGCAATTACCGTGAAAGTATTTGTAAAAAAGACAGAGCGAGGCAACATTGCGTCTGTGAGATAGCGACTGCAGACGAGATGGCAGATCAGGGCCAATTACATTGCATATCCGTCTCTGGATCTTATCAAGAACCCTGAGGCAAACAGCAGGGGCTCCAGACCATATATGGCAGCAATACTCCATACTAGGGCGAATGGTCGATTTATAGATTTGGAGGATCGATTCCGGGGAGAAAAATTTCCTGGCACGGCACAGAGAGCCAACTTTCCTTGCGGTGGATAATGCAATTGACAAAGGAATATCCATTAATGTGTACACAGTTGAAAAAGAAAGGACATTAAATTATTAAGAACATACTTGTTTGTGTGTGTGATACGAGTTTGATACACGCGTGTGTATGTGAGAGTTCAGTCATCAGTGGACTACGGAAATGAATGTTTCCCAGAAGGGATATTCTCATGTACCATCTGCTACATTTTGGAGCAAGAGGGAAATAAAGGAAATATTTGTCTTTTTATAGACTTAAACAGTGCCACCTAGTGATGTTTGACAAAGTCAAGTGACGTAATGCACACATTAAGATCTAAATTAGAATAATGTAATAGCTATTCAGTACTTACGATGTTAGTGTAATCATGCTGACAGCTTTTTAATGTTTTAAGACAAGCTAGAACTTAGAAGTAAATTAACAGTTAATTGCTTCTTCTAATACTACTTGGAAGATTGGCGCAACACAATCTTTCTTTCCTTATTTTCCTGCATTTGACTTTGTAAATTATATGAGCCAAGTTTAGTATATATCAAAATGTATGAGCTTACTTGTTGGATGAGATAGTTGCATATTTTTCACCTGTAACTCTGGTCAAGTCCAAAACTCACCTTGCTATGTCCACGTGGTTTAATTCCATAGGGAATGAAAGCGCTGTAGCAAGACCTTTGAAGCCAAGACCCAACTTGCTATATCCACAGGTTTGAATCACCCTCATTCTTTATATATTCCTTTAGTAGAAAGGATTTTCAACCCAGAAAGCTTCTTCCTAAGAAATGTTACTTTGTGGAACAGATTCCTGAGAGGATGTTTCCACAAACATTACAGTCTTAACCCATTCAAGTCTCGGGTTAATCATTATCTATCCTTCATATCCTCATAGTCTTCACCTACTTCCTCCTCTTACTTTCATATCACATGCTTCAGTCTGTAACACTCTAACTTGAGTGGTTCTTGGGCTTTATATTGGGGGAAAATTAGTAAAAACAAAAGTTCAAATAGAAGTCAGGATTTTAAATGCTGAATTTCAAGGTAGGTCTGGTTCACATTCCTACCCAGTCTTTTCAACAAGAGTAGAGGTTTGTAACTTGTTTCCTGTTTAAGATTGGATTTCCGGTCCCTTCTAAAGTCTACTTTGGCTCTATATTTCGAGCATCTCTGTCTGAATTCTTAGGCTTTATTTACTTATTATTTATTTCTTATTTATTTATTTTTTTGCACCTCAATAGGAGTAGATAGGTTTTATTTACAATTTATTTTTTCTGAAATAGGAGTAGATAGGTTTGCTAAATGTCCGGTTCACACTCTTCCCTGGTCATTTGAAAAGGAGTAGACGTTTATCGCTTGTTCCCTGTTTAGGATTGTGTTTCTGGTCCCTTCTAAAGTCTTTAGATTCTCTTTCATTTCCAGCAGACGCTTGTGTCTTAGTAGCATTGTTGTCTTGCTTGGAGGGAATTGATTTAAAAGAAAAGAATGTAGACAAAGCATTTTTTTCAATTATTTACTCCATCTTAATATTTTTGCTTCTTTTTTTATGACAATGTAAGTAAATATTGTGTCAGTGTTCAAGCCAAGATTAAAAGCCTTTCCTTCCAGTTGGCCATATTTAGCTACCTATTCAATATAAAGTAAGGCATGGCTTAAAAGTTAAGTCATCGTGAGAGATATGTCACAAGTTAAAATCACGACGCTTAAAGTAAATTGTAGTTGGTAATAAATGGGACAATGTTACTCTTGAAATTCTAAAACAACCAGAACCTTATATTATTACCTGGTGTAACTGTGTGTACATCTGACAAGTAAGTATACAGACTGCTAAAGATAGGTGAGAAAGAAAGAAAGAAAGATCTGTGAAAAAAAAAAGAATTGAAAATATAGAAAAGAAAGAATGGCTGGAAGGATGATGGATTAGGTTTGGTTTGTTTTCTTTTACAATATATCAATCTCAATGGGTTATTTAATGCTGACAAGATTTTTATTGCTGCTAATATTTTTTTTCAAAAATCTATTGCTGGTATTAAAACCTATTTTTACACTTTCATAATGACCCCTTTTGGTAGGTGTTAACTATTTGCCCATAGCTGGGACCCTGACAAGTGCTACCACCCAGAGTCAGGGTAGACCTGGGAACACCAGCAATTAGGAATTGGTTCCATGCTCCTCAAAACCTCCTGATCAGAGGCCTTGCTGTCGGATGTAGCTTATTGTCATACTATTGTAACCTAGGAAGAGTTACTGAATGAGGAATAACCAAATCAGAGGTTGGAAATGAAATGGTAATTTTTATAACATCAACAAAATACAATACTCGCCCGCAGCGTGAAGTAGGTAAACCATCAACCCGTTGTGTTATGGTTTCTTAGCCACATTTGAATTGAATTGCTGCAGTCCCTAGGTTTGCCACATTTTTAACTTCAAGATGATTTCTTTTGTCAGAATAAATTATATTCATTAGAGAAAACCCTCTCTCAGCCTTTGCAGAACTTCCAGTAATTATATTTCTAATATATCGGCTATTAATATATAAGATTATTTTTGGATAATCCAACAACCGGTTTGCTAAGTTTTTATAATTTTAAGATGATCATTCTTATTCTATAATTGGTTTCTGTCAAATCAAGAGGCACCAATTTTCCAAGTTTAAGCAACTTTCCAAGCTGGTTCTGATGGAAAGGAACCATTGAATAGCTTGAATTCATTTTCTATTTATTCAATTGTCACATCACCATTTTTATCAACAGATAAAAACAGGTTATTGTCTAAGTAAATTGGATAACCTGTTTGCAGTATGTCTATTAATTTGCAGTCTTCTTGTGTGTTCTGTGTCTTTTCAGGACATGAATGATCATAGTTTGCCACAGCTTCCTAATTTTTGTACCTCTAAGCAATGTTTCTCCCAATCCCTGATCTGCCATCCATTTACACAAGTTCATTTAGTTATTCAATGTTTCCTCTATATCTCTCACCTTCAATATGTCCTCTGAGTGACAGATTCTCCAAGCTCTCTTTCTTCATAACGTGCCCCAGAAATTTCAACTGTCTCTTTCTGATTCTAATTACAAGTATCTTTTTCATTTCCATTTTCTTTAAAACTTCCTTGATTTTCACTTGCTCTCTTCATTGTATTCTCAGCATCCTTCTGTAGAACCATGTCTACAATTTCTAAAAAATTAATGGGTTTGCTTTTAATCTAATATTTTTATTACTTCAAATGTTATTTGAACGGGGCATCTATTTCAAATACGGGTAACCACAAAAAATAACATTTGAAGTAATGACAAGAACCATATCTCTGATTTCTCAAGTCTCCTCTTCATCTATTGTCCAGCGTTTATTTCTATATCGGAGGACTGATATTTCATAGCAGCTGAGCATTCTTTTATTTGTTTCTAACAACATTTTCCTGTCTCTTAATACTTTGTTTATTTTTTCGAAGTCATGTTCCACTATTCCAATGCACCTTCGGATTGCTGAATCACATTTCTCGTCATCTGTTATAACACTTCCCACATTATTTACATTAGTCGGACTATTGTCCTCATCTTTGTCGCCATATTTGTCACAACGTTTCGGCCCTTCTTCAGGTGGTTGGAATTTCGAACCGAACCCTTTATTTCGATCACTGGGGTAGACTGTTCTAGTTCCACGAGCCAGTCTACCCCAGTGATCGAAATAAAGGGTTCGGTTCGAAATTCCAACCACCTGAAGAAGGCCGAAGCGTACAACGGCCGAAACGTTGTGACAAATATGGCGACAAAGATGAGGACAATAGTCCGACTAATGTAAATACTGTACATAATACCTCATCTCAGAAATATAGACAGACTTCCCACATTGTTAAATCTCCAACTTGTCAATTTATAGAATACATCTTGGGCTGTTCCTCTTGCATATTTTGCCATACATTCTGTCTTCTGACAATTGATGCTTGGTCCTTTCTTCCCACTTCCTTTTATTACTTTCTCTAGTAGTTCCCGTAGTTTTATTCCTGCTTCTCCCATCAACACAGTGTCATGTACACTGTAGTGTGCAGAAGGGGGGGGCAGAGGGTGTGATGACCCCAGGCATCCATATCAGGAGGGCATCCAATCAAAGAGTGAAATAAAAATTTAGTTTATATTTAAATTGAATAAAGTGTTTATTTCATCTGTTTTTATGTATTTAAAATGTCTTTCTCATATTTCTCGGTGCTAGGTCCTATAGGCGCACCTCTACTTGAATCTTAGGGGCATGCAATCAAGGAGTTGGCCCCAGGCATAAACAAACATAAACAAACATCACGTCACTGCATGCGCATCACTTTGTTAAAAAGCATTCAGATCATCTTAATTTAAAGAATCCATCCTACAGACACCATGAATATTTCAGTTCGCTTACGCAATATTATTACCTGAATTCATAGAACATCAGATATCTTATGTGCTCCATAGAATTGTCCATATTTAACATGCTGTCTTCCAAGCCTCATTTCTGTTGTTGTCCCAGGGTCCTGACACTATATCTTAAATCCTTTTATAGCAAAATGAGGAGAACAATGAATGCAAAGGAAGTTGATAAACAAACAAAAAAGTAAATTCATTTTATGCTGAATGCTAAAGTAACCCTTCCCTTTGTCTTGAGTGTTTCAATAAGAGACATAATATAAGAATCAATGCAACTTTTCCTAGTGGTGTAGCAATGCTTCAATAAGAGACGTATAAAATAAGAATCAATGCAACTTTTCCTAGTGGTGTAGCAATGTTTCAATAAGAGACATAATATAAGAATCAATGCAACTTTTCCTAGTGGTGTAGCAATGTTTCAATAAGAGACGTATAAAATAAGAATCAATGCAACTTTTCCTAGTGGTGTAGCAATGTTTCAATAAGAGACATAATATAAGAATCAATTCAACTTTTCCTAGTGGTGTAGCAATGCTTCAATAAGAGACATAATATAAGAATCAATTCAACTTTTCCTAGTGGTGTAGCAATGTTTCAATAAGAGACATAATATAAGAATCAATTCAACTTTTCCTAGTGGTGTAGCAATGCTTCAATAAGAGACATAATATAAGAATCAATTCAACTTTTCCTAGTGGTATAGCAATGTTTCAATAAGAGACGTATAAAATAAGAATCAATTCAACTTTTCCTAGTGGTGTAGCAATGTTTCAATAAGAGACGTATAAAATAAGAATCAATGCAACTTTTCCTAGTGGTGTAGCAATGTTTCAATAAGAGACATAATATAAGAATCAATTCAACTTTTCCTAGTGGTGTAGCAATGTTTCAATAAGAGACGTATAAAATAAGAATCAATGCAACTTTTCCTAGTGGTGTAGCAATGTTTCAATAAGAGACATAATATAAGAATCAATGCAACTTTTCCTAGTGGTGTAGCAATGTTTCAATAAGAGACATAATATAAGAATCAATTCAACTTTTCCTAGTGGTGTAGCAATGTTTCAATAAGAGACATAATATAAGAATCAATGCAACTTTTCCTAGTGGTGTAGCAATGTTTCAATAAGAGACATAATATAAGAATCAATGCAACTTTTCCTAGTGGTGTAGCAATGTTTCAATAAGAGACATAATATAAGAATCAATTCAACTTTTCCTAGTGGTGTAGCAATGTTTCAATAAGAGACGTATAAAATAAGAATCAATGCAACTTTTCCTAGTGGTGTAGCAATGTTTCAATAAGAGACATAATATAAGAATCAATTCAACTTTTCCTAGTGGTGTAGCAATGTTTCAATAAGAGACGTATAAAATAAGAATCAATGCAACTTTTCCTAGTGGTGTAGCAATGTTTCAATAAGAGACATAATATAAGAATCAATGCAACTTTTCCTAGTGGTGTAGCAATGTTTCAATAAGAGACGTATAAAATAAGAATCAATGCAACTTTTCCTAGTGGTGTAGCAATGTTTCAATAAGAGACATAATATAAGAATCAATGCAACTTTTCCTAGTGGTGTAGCAATGTTTCAATAAGAGACATAATATAAGAATCAATTCAACTTTTCCTAGTGGTGTAGCAATGTTTCAATAAGAGACATAATATAAGAATCAATGCAACTTTTCCTAGTGGTGTAGCAATGTTTCAATAAGAGACATAATATAAGAATCAATTCAACTTTTCCTAGTGGTGTAGCAATGCTTCAATAAGAGACGTATAAAATAAGAATCAATGCAACTTTTCCTAGTGGTGTAGCAATGTTTCAATAAGAGACATAATATAAGAATCAATGCAACTTTTCCTAGTGGTGTAGCAATGTTTCAATAAGAGACGTATAAAATAAGAATCAATTCAACTTTTCCTAGTGGTGTAGCAATGTTTCAATAAGAGACGTATAAAATAAGAATCAATGCAACTTTTCCTAGTGGTGTAGCAATGTTTCAATAAGAGACATAATATAAGAATCAATTCAACTTTTCCTAGTGGTGTAGCAATGTTTCAATAAGAGACATAATATAAGAATCAATGCAACTTTTCCTAGTGGTGTAGCAATGTTTCAATAAGAGACATAATATAAGAATCAATGCAACTTTTCCTAGTGGTGTAGCAATGTTTCAATAAGAGACATAATATAAGAATCAATTCAACTTTTCCTAGTGGTGTAGCAATGTTTCAATAAGAGACATAATATAAGAATCAATGCAACTTTTCCTAGTGGTGTAGCAATGTTTCAATAAGAGACATAATATAAGAATCAATTCAACTTTTCCTAGTGGTGTAGCAATGCTTCAATAAGAGACGTATAAAATAAGAATCAATGCAACTTTTCCTAGTGGTGTAGCAATGTTTCAATAAGAGACATAATATAAGAATCAATGCAACTTTTCCTAGTGGTGTAGCAATGTTTCAATAAGAGACAAGATATATAATAAAATTAAGAATCAATGCAACTTTTCCTAGTGGTGTAGCAATGTTTCAATAAGAGACATAATATAAGAATCAATTCAACTTTTCCTAGTGGTGTAGCAATGTTTCAATAAGAGACATAATATAAGAATCAATGCAACTTTTCCTAGTGGTGTAGCAATGTTTCAATAAGAGACATAATATAAGAATCAATGCAACTTTTCCTAGTGGTGTAGCAATGTTTCAATAAGAGACATAATATAAGAATCAATTCAACTTTTCCTAGTGGTGTAGCAATGTTTCAATAAGAGACATAATATAAGAATCAATGCAACTTTTCCTAGTGGTGTAGCAATGTTTCAATAAGAGACATAATATAAGAATCAATTCAACTTTTCCTAGTGGTGTAGCAATGTTTCAATAAGAGACATAATATAAGAATCAATGCAACTTTTCCTAGTGGTGTAGCAATGTTTCAATAAGAGACATAATATAAGAATCAATGCAACTTTTCCTAGTGGTGTAGCAATGTTTCAATAAGAGACATAATATAAGAATCAATGCAACTTTTCCTAGTGGTGTAGCAATGTTTCAATAAGAGACATAATATAAGAATCAATTCAACTTTTCCTAGTGGTGTAGCAATGTTTCAATAAGAGACATAATATAAGAATCAATGCAACTTTTCCTAGTGGTGTAGCAATGTTTCAATAAGAGACATAATATAAGAATCAATTCAACTTTTCCTAGTGGTGTAGCAATGCTTTTTCAATAAGAGACGTATAAAATAAGAATCAATGCAACTTTTCCTAGTGGTGTAGCAATGTTTCAATAAGAGACATAATATAAGAATCAATGCAACTTTTCCTAGTGGTGTAGCAATGTTTCAATAAGAGACATAATATAAGAATCAATGCAACTTTTCCTAGTGGTGTAGCAATGTTTCAATAAGAGACATAATATAAGAATCAATTCAACTTTTCCTAGTGGTGTAGCAATGTTTCAATAAGAGACATAATATAAGAATCAATTCAACTTTTCCTAGTGGTGTAGCAATGCTTCAATAAGAGACGTATAAAATAAGAATCAATGCAACTTTTCCTAGTGGTGTAGCAATGTTTCAATAAGAGACATAATATAAGAATCAATGCAACTTTTCCTAGTGGTGTAGCAATGTTTCAATAAGAGACATAATATAAGAATCAATGCAACTTTTCCTAGTGGTGTAGCAATGTTTCAATAAGAGACATAATATAAGAATCAATTCAACTTTTCCTAGTGGTGTAGCAATGTTTCAATAAGAGACATAATATAAGAATCAATTCAACTTTTCCTAGTGGTGTAGCAATGCTTCAATAAGAGACGTATAAAATAAGAATCAATGCAACTTTTCCTAGTGGTGTAGCAATGTTTCAATAAGAGACATAATATAAGAATCAATGCAACTTTTCCTAGTGGTGTAGCAATGTTTCAATAAGAGACGTATAAAATAAGAATCAATTCAACTTTTCCTAGTGGTGTAGCAATGTTTCAATAAGAGACGTATAAAATAAGAATCAATGCAACTTTTCCTAGTGGTGTAGCAATGTTTCAATAAGAGACATAATATAAGAATCAATTCAACTTTTCCTAGTGGTGTAGCAATGCTTCAATAAGAGACGTATAAAATAAGAATCAATGCAACTTTTCCTAGTGGTGTAGCAATGTTTCAATAAGAGACATAATATAAGAATCAATTCAACTTTTCCTAGTGGTGTAGCAATGCTTCAATAAGAGACGTATAAAATAAGAATCAATGCAACTTTTCCTAGTGGTGTAGCAATGTTTCAATAAGAGACATAATATAAGAATCAATGCAACTTTTCCTAGTGGTGTAGCAATGTTTCAATAAGAGACATAATATAAGAATCAATGCAACTTTTCCTAGTGGTGTAGCAATGTTTCAATAAGAGACATAATATAAGAATCAATTCAACTTTTCCTAGTGGTGTAGCAATGTTTCAATAAGAGACATAATATAAGAATCAATTCAACTTTTCCTAGTGGTGTAGCAATGCTTTCAATAAGAGACTATAATATAAGAATCAATGCAACTTTTCCTAGTGGTGTAGCAATGTTTCAATAAGAGACATAATATAAGAATCAATGCAACTTTTCCTAGTGGTGTAGCAATGTTTCAATAAGAGACGTATAAAATAAGAATCAATTCAACTTTTCCTAGTGGTGTAGCAATGTTTCAATAAGAGACATAATATAAGAATCAATGCAACTTTTCCTAGTGGTGTAGCAATGTTTCAATAAGAGACGTATAAAATAAGAATCAATTCAACTTTTCCTAGTGGTGTAGCAATGTTTCAATAAGAAGAAATATAAAAATAAGAATACCAAGCAACTTTTCCTAGTGGTGTAGCAATGTTTCAATAAGAGACATAATATAAGAATCAATGCAACTTTTCCTAGTGGTGTAGCAATGTTTCAATAAGAGACATAATATAAGAATCAATTCAACTTTTCCTAGTGGTGTAGCAATGTTTCAATAAGAGACATAATATAAGAATCAATTCAACTTTTCCTAGTGGTGTAGCAATGCTTCAATAAGAGACGTATAAAATAAGAATCAATGCAACTTTTCCTAGTGGTGTAGCAATGTTTCAATAAGAGACATAATATAAGAATCAATGCAACTTTTCCTAGTGGTGTAGCAATGTTTCAATAAGAGACATAATATAAGAATCAATGCAACTTTTCCTAGTGGTGTAGCAATGTTTCAATAAGAGACATAATATAAGAATCAATTCAACTTTTCCTAGTGGTGTAGCAATGTTTCAATAAGAGACATAATATAAGAATCAATTCAACTTTTCCTAGTGGTGTAGCAATGTTTCAATAAGAGACATAATATAAGAATCAATGCAACTTTTCCTAGTGGTGTAGCAATGTTTCAATAAGAGACATAATATAAGAATCAATTCAACTTTTCCTAGTGGTGTAGCCACTTTCATCAATTAAAGAGACATATAAAATAAGAATCAATGCAACTTTTCCTAGTGGTGTAGCAATGTTTCAATAAGAGACATAATATAAGAATCAATTCAACTTTTCCTAGTGGTGTAGCAATGCTTCAATAAGAGACGTATAAAATAAGAATCAATGCAACTTTTCCTAGTGGTGTAGCAATGTTTCAATAAGAGACATAATATAAGAATCAATGCAACTTTTCCTAGTGGTGTAGCAATGTTTCAATAAGAGACATAATATAAGAATCAATGCAACTTTTCCTAGTGGTGTAGCAATGTTTCAATAAGAGACATAATATAAGAATCAATTCAACTTTTCCTAGTGGTGTAGCAATGTTTCAATAAGAGACATAATATAAGAATCAATTCAACTTTTCCTAGTGGTGTAGCAATGCTTCAATAAGAGACGTATAAAATAAGAATCAATGCAACTTTTCCTAGTGGTGTAGCAATGTTTCAATAAGAGACATAATATAAGAATCAATGCAACTTTTCCTAGTGGTGTAGCAATGTTTCAATAAGAGACGTATAAAATAAGAATCAATTCAACTTTTCCTAGTGGTGTAGCAATGTTTCAATAAGAGACATAATATAAGAATCAATGCAACTTTTCCTAGTGGTGTAGCAATGTTTCAATAAGAGACATAATATAAGAATCAATTCAACTTTTCCTAGTGGTGTAGCAATGCTTCAATAAGAGACGTATAAAATAAGAATCAATGCAACTTTTCCTAGTGGTGTAGCAATGTTTCAATAAGAGACATAATATAAGAATCAATGCAACTTTTCCTAGTGGTGTAGCAATGTTTCAATAAGAGACATAATATAAGAATCAATTCAACTTTTCCTAGTGGTGTAGCAATGTTTCAATAAGAGACATAATATAAGAATCAATTCAACTTTTCCTAGTGGTGTAGCAATGTTTCAATAAGAGACATAATATAAGAATCAATTCAACTTTTCCTAGTGGTGTAGCAATGTTTCAATAAGAGACATAATATAAGAATCAATGCAACTTTTCCTAGTGGTGTAGCAATGTTTCAATAAGAGACATAATATAAGAATCAATGCAACTTTTCCTAGTGGTGTAGCAATGTTTCAATAAGAGACATAATATAAGAATCAATTCAACTTTTCCTAGTGGTGTAGCAATGTTTCAATAAGAGACATAATATAAGAATCAATGCAACTTTTCCTAGTGGTGTAGCAATGTTTCAATAAGAGACATAATATAAGAATCAATGCAACTTTTCCTAGTGGTGTAGCAATGTTTCAATAAGAGACATAATATAAGAATCAATGCAACTTTTCCTAGTGGTGTAGCAATGTTTCAATAAGAGACATAATATAAGAATCAATGCAACTTTTCCTAGTGGTGTAGCAATGTTTCAATAAGAGACATAATATAAGAATCAATTCAACTTTTCCTAGTGGTGTAGCAATGTTTCAATAAGAGACATAATATAAGAATCAATTCAACTTTTCCTAGTGGTGTAGCAATGTTTCAATAAGAGACATAATATAAGAATCAATGCAACTTTTCCTAGTGGTGTAGCAATGTTTCAATAAGAGACATAATATAAGAATCAATGCAACTTTTCCTAGTGGTGTAGCAATGTTTCAATAAGAGACATAATATAAGAATCAATGCAACTTTTCCTAGTGGTGTAGCAATGTTTCAATAAGAGACATAATATAAGAATCAATTCAACTTTTCCTAGTGGTGTAGCAATGTTTCAATAAGAGACATAATATAAGAATCAATTCAACTTTTCCTAGTGGTGTAGCAATGTTTCAATAAGAGACATAATATAAGAATCAATGCAACTTTTCCTAGTGGTGTAGCAATGTTTCAATAAGAGACATAATATAAGAATCAATTCAACTTTTCCTAGTGGTGTAGCAATGTTTCAATAAGAGACATAATATAAGAATCAATTCAACTTTTCCTAGTGGTGTAGCAATGTTTCAATAAGAGACATAATATAAGAATCAATGCAACTTTTCCTAGTGGTATAGCAATGTTTCAATAAGAGACATAATATAAGAATCAATTCAACTTTTCCTAGTGGTGTAGCAATGTTTCAATAAGAGACATAATATAAGAATCAATTCAACTTTTCCTAGTGGTGTAGCAATGTTTCAATAAGAGACATAATATAAGAATCAATGCAACTTTTCCTAGTGGTGTAGCAATGTTTCAATAAGAGACATAATATAAGAATCAATGCAACTTTTCCTAGTGGTGTAGCAATGTTTCAATAAGAGACATAATATAAGAATCAATGCAACTTTTCCTAGTGGTGTAGCAATGTTTCAATAAGAGACATAATATAAGAATCAATTCAACTTTTCCTAGTGGTGTAGCAATGTTTCAATAAGAGACATAATATAAGAATCAATTCAACTTTTCCTAGTGGTATAGCAATGTTTCAATAAGAGACATAATATAAGAATCAATGCAACTTTTCCTAGTGGTGTAGCAATGTTTCAATAAGAGACATAATATAAGAATCAATTCAACTTTTCCTAGTGGTGTAGCAATGTTTCAATAAGAGACATAATATAAGAATCAATTCAACTTTTCCTAGTGGTGTAGCAATGTTTCAATAAGAGACATAATATAAGAATCAATGCAACTTTTCCTAGTGGTGTAGCAATGTTTCAATAAGAGACATAATATAAGAATCAATGCAACTTTTCCTAGTGGTGTAGCAATGTTTCAATAAGAGACATAATATAAGAATCAATTCAACTTTTCCTAGTGGTGTAGCAATGTTTCAATAAGAGACATAATATAAGAATCAATGCAACTTTTCCTAGTGGTGTAGCAATGTTTCAATAAGAGACATAATATAAGAATCAATGCAACTTTTCCTAGTGGTGTAGCAATGCTTCAATAAGAGACATAATATAAGAATCAATGCAACTTTTCCTAGTGGTGTAGCAATGTTTCAATAAGAGACATAATATAAGAATCAATTCAACTTTTCCTAGTGGTGTAGCAATGTTTCAATAAGAGACATAATATAAGAATCAATTCAACTTTTCCTAGTGGTGAGCAATGTTTCAATAAGAGACATAATATAAGAATCAATGCAACTTTTCCTAGTGGTGTAGCAATGTTTCAATAAGAGACATAATATAAGAATCAATTCAACTTTTCCTAGTGGTGTAGCAATGTTTCAATAAGAGACATAATATAAGAATCAATTCAACTTTTCCTAGTGGTTGTAGCAATTGCTAGTTTTCAATTAAAGACGTATAAAATAAGAATCAATGCAACTTTTCCTAGTGGTGTAGCAATGTTTCAATAAGAGACATAATATAAGAATCAATGCAACTTTTCCTAGTGGTGTAGCAATGTTTCAATAAGAGACGTATAAAATAAGAATCAATTCAACTTTTCCTAGTGGTGTAGCAATGTTTCAATAAGAGACGTATAAAATAAGAATCAATGCAACTTTTCCTAGTGGTGTAGCAATGTTTCAATAAGAGACATAATATAAGAATCAATTCAACTTTTCCTAGTGGTGTAGCAATGCTTCAATAAGAGACGTATAAAATAAGAATCAATGCAACTTTTCCTAGTGGTGTAGCAATGTTTCAATAAGAGACATAATATAAGAATCAATGCAACTTTTCCTAGTGGTGTAGCAATGTTTCAATAAGAGACATAATATAAGAATCAATTCAACTTTTCCTAGTGGTGTAGCAATGTTTCAATAAGAGACATAATATAAGAATCAATTCAACTTTTCCTAGTGGTGTAGCAATGTTTCAATATAAGAGAGAACATATAATATAAGAATCAATGCAACTTTTCCTAGTGGTGTAGCAATGTTTCAATAAGAGACGTATATTAAAAAAATAAGAATCAATGCAACTTTTCCTAGTGGTGTAGCAATGTTTCAATAAGAGACATAATATAAGAATCAATGCAACTTTTCCTAGTGGTGTAGCAATGTTTCAATAAGAGACATAATATAAGAATCAATTCAACTTTTCCTAGTGGTGTAGCAATGTTTCAATAAGAGACATAATATAAGAATCAATTCAACTTTTCCTAGTGGTGTAGCAATGTTTCAATAAGAGACATAATATAAGAATCAATGCAACTTTTCCTAGTGGTGTAGCAATGTTTCAATAAGAGACATAATATAAGAATCAATTCAACTTTTCCTAGTGGTGTAGCAATGCTTCAATAAGAGACGTATAAATAAGAATCAATGCAACTTTTTCCTAGTGGTGTAGCAATGTTTCAATAAGAGACATAATATAAGAATCAATTCAACTTTTCCTAGTGGTGTAGCAATGCTTCAATAAGAGACGTATAAAATAAGAATCAATGCAACTTTTCCTAGTGGTGTAGCAATGTTTCAATAAGAGACATAATATAAGAATCAATGCAACTTTTCCTAGTGGTGTAGCAATGTTTCAATAAGAGACATAATATAAGAATCAATGCAACTTTTCCTAGTGGTGTAGCAATGTTTCAATAAGAGACATAATATAAGAATCAATTCAACTTTTCCTAGTGGTGTAGCAATGTTTCAATAAGAGACATAATATAAGAATCAATTCAACTTTTCCTAGTGGTGTAGCAATGCTTCAATAAGAGACGTATAAAATAAGAATCAATGCAACTTTTCCTAGTGGTGTAGCAATGTTTCAATAAGAGACATAATATAAGAATCAATGCAACTTTTCCTAGTGGTGTAGCAATGTTTCAATAAGAGACGTATAAAATAAGAATCAATTCTTTTCTAATTGCAACTTTTCCTAGTGGTGTAGCAATGTTTCAATAAGAGACATAATATAAGAATCAATGCAACTTTTCCTAGTGGTGTAGCAATGTTTCAATAAGAGACATAATATAAGAATCAATTCAACTTTTCCTAGTGGTGTAGCAATGCTTCAATAAGAGACGTATAATATAAGAATCAATGCAACTTTTCCTAGTGGTGTAGCAATGTTTCAATAAGAGACATAATATAAGAATCAATGCAACTTTTCCTAGTGGTGTAGCAATGTTTCAATAAGAGACATAATATAAGAATCAATTCAACTTTTCCTAGTGGTGTAGCAATGTTTCAATAAGAGACATAATATAAGAATCAATTCAACTTTTCCTAGTGGTGTAGCAATGCTTCAATAAGAGACGTATAAAATAAGAATCAATGCAACTTTTCCTAGTGGTGTAGCAATGTTTCAATAAGAGACATAATATAAGAATCAATGCAACTTTTCCTAGTGGTGTAGCAATGTTTCAATAAGAGACATAATATAAGAATCAATGCAACTTTTCCTAGTGGTGTAGCAATGTTTCAATAAGAGACATAATATAAGAATCAATTCAACTTTTCCTAGTGGTGTAGCAATGTTTCAATAAGAGACATAATATAAGAATCAATGCAACTTTTCCTAGTGGTGTAGCAATGTTTCAATAAGAGACATAATATAAGAATCAATGCAACTTTTCCTAGTGGTGTAGCAATGTTTCAATAAGAGACATAATATAAGAATCAATGCAACTTTTCCTAGTGGTGTAGCAATGTTTCAATAAGAGACATAATATAAGAATCAATTCAACTTTTCCTAGTGGTGTAGCAATGTTTCAATAAGAGACATAATATAAGAATCAATTCAACTTTTCCTAGTGGTGTAGCAATGTTTCAATAAGAGACATAATATAAGAATCAATTCAACTTTTCCTAGTGGTGTAGCAATGTTTCAATAAGAGACATAATATAAGAATCAATGCAACTTTTCCTAGTGGTGTAGCAATGTTTCAATAAGAGACATAATATAAGAATCAATGCAACTTTTCCTAGTGGTGTAGCAATGTTTCAATAAGAGACATAATATAAGAATCAATGCAACTTTTCCTAGTGGTGTAGCAATGTTTCAATAAGAGACATAATATAAGAATCAATTCAACTTTTCCTAGTGGTGTAGCAATGTTTCAATAAGAGACATAATATAAGAATCAATTCAACTTTTCCTAGTGGTGTAGCAATGTTTCAATAAGAGACATAATATAAGAATCAATGCAACTTTTCCTAGTGGTGTAGCAATGTTTCAATAAGAGACATAATATAAGAATCAATTCAACTTTTCCTAGTGGTGTAGCAATGTTTCAATAAGAGACATAATATAAGAATCAATTCAACTTTTCCTAGTGGTGTAGCAATGTTTCAATAAGAGACATAATATAAGAATCAATGCAACTTTTCCTAGTGGTGTAGCAATGTTTCAATAAGAGACATAATATAAGAATCAATTCAACTTTTCCTAGTGGTGTAGCAATGTTTCAATAAGAGACATAATATAAGAATCAATTCAACTTTTCCTAGTGGTGTAGCAATGTTTCAATAAGAGACATAATATAAGAATCAATGCAACTTTTCCTAGTGGTGTAGCAATGTTTCAATAAGAGACATAATATAAGAATCAATGCAACTTTTCCTAGTGGTGTAGCAATGTTCAATAAGAGACATAATATAAGAATCAATGCAACTTTTCCTAGTGGTGTAGCAATGTTTCAATAAGAGACATAATATAAGAATCAATTCAACTTTTCCTAGTGGTGTAGCAATGTTTCAATAAGAGACATAATATAAGAATCAATTCAACTTTTCCTAGTGGTGTAGCAATGTTTCAATAAGAGACATAATATAAGAATCAATGCAACTTTTCCTAGTGGTGTAGCAATGTTTCAATAAGAGACATAATATAAGAATCAATTCAACTTTTCCTAGTGGTGTAGCAATGTTTCAATAAGAGACATAATATAAGAATCAATGCAACTTTTCCTAGTGGTGTAGCAATGTTTCAATAAGAGACATAATATAAGAATCAATGCAACTTTTCCTAGTGGTGTAGCAATGTTTCAATAAGAGACATAATATAAGAATCAATTCAACTTTTCCTAGTGGTGTAGCAATGTTTCAATAAGAGACATAATATAAGAATCAATTCAACTTTTCCTAGTGGTGTAGCAATGTTTCAATAAGAGACATAATATAAGAATCAATGCAACTTTTCCTAGTGGTGTAGCAATGTTTCAATAAGAGACATAATATAAGAATCAATGCAACTTTTCCTAGTGGTGTAGCAATGTTTCAATAAGAGACATAATATAAGAATCAATGCAACTTTTCCTAGTGGTGTAGCAATGTTTCAATAAGAGACATAATATAAGAATCAATTCAACTTTTCCTAGTGGTGTAGCAATGTTTCAATAAGAGACATAATATAAGAATCAATTCAACTTTTCCTAGTGGTATAGCAATGTTTCAATAAGAGACATAATATAAGAATCAATGCAACTTTTCCTAGTGGTGTAGCAATGTTTCAATAAGAGACATAATATAAGAATCAATTCAACTTTTCCTAGTGGTGTAGCAATGTTTCAATAAGAGACATAATATAAGAATCAATGCAACTTTTCCTAGTGGTGTAGCAATGTTTCAATAAGAGACATAATATAAGA